>OX638104.1:12524769-12685269 GCA_951804965.1 Horisme vitalbata | reverse complement strand
AACTTTAACTTTGTAACTTTGTAAATTTGTTTTTTCAGATTTCAAAAACTTACATTGTGTATTTTTACTATTATTACTACCTCTAGGTTTTGTTGTAGGTAAATTATACTATAACATTTTGAGATCTTCTTTCAGTACGTACTATTATGTAATATGTAGGTACATAAACTTATAGGTAATTAAAGAAAATTACTATATAAATAGTGACATTGAAAGTAACAATAATTAACCTTGTATCATGGTGTACCTACGAATAAGTAGGCTAATATTATTTGTAAAGAATAAAAGTTATTGATGTTAGTCATGTCTTTATCATTATTATCATTTCCTTACACTTTAGGCAATGTATTCTGAAAGATTTTCAATCGATAAACTTAGGTACAATTGTCACTTTCCTTCCGGCGCGCGTCGCACAGTGTGGTATTCGGTCCCAAAACCTGGCCAAAAATGATTTTTTTAAAAACCAGTTTACACCCCTTTGTTATGGTTCTTTGAAAAGCCAGGTAGTTACTGCAACAAAGGCCGGATACCGCAAAGCGCTAGCGCGGCCTAAGGCGTCATGCGCTCAGTCGCAAATTAACCTTCGTACAGTGTCGTGTGATTTGTCGATGTGCTCTGATTTTTAGTGTTTCCAAACTCTTGTGGTTTCGTGCATATTGAACAATTTACTGGTTATTTTTGTGATGGATTGTTCTGAACCAGGTATGTACTGTATATAACACTACTTTTTCTCAGTAAAAATCCAACCGATTTTAGTAAAAATGGTTGACAACCTAGGTGTTTATACTGTTTAATTTATGTCAACTTTAAAATACTTTCTAAGGGTTTTGTTATACTTCTGAACATTTCTAAGTTATGAAAATAGTTGTATAATACGAAGTATATATTAGATAACTTATTTATAAAAAAATCTGCCGCCCAAAACCGCCCCATAATTTTAAACGATTTTTTTTGTTCCTACCTTCTTTATTAAAAAATATTGCAATTATTTAGATTTTTTTTATTTTGTTAACAGGGTCTTCTGGATTAAAGTCTATGACTCGAAATGAGTTATATAGCATCATTCAACGTTCAGATGAGTCAACATTTGAAGGAAAGCTGATATTTATGGAACAAGAACTTCTAAGTAATTATGAAGAAAATGATTCCGTGCTAGCTGATGTAAAGCAAAAGCTCTCCATCATTAAACACCAGTTTAAGCAAAAATGGTTAGCTGCTCGCAAGACAAAAGCCCGATTTGAACAAAACAATGCTGATTGGCTTAACGGCACAATCTTCTTACCTAGTACAGGTACGTAAAACACAATGACGCAAACCCCTTCCTAGTATTATTATTCATAATTTAAACTTTTGTGTAAAAAGTAAAGACAAACATTTTTTTTTGTTGTTATTAGACAGGTATTTATTATTGTTACAGGACACAGTCCCGGTCGTCCTCACATGTCTTTCGTAGACTCAAGTGACAGAAGCAAAAGACGGAAAACCCAAGAGCTTCGATCAAAAGATGTGGATGAGTTGACTTATGCTACTCAAATGAAATTGCGGGAGTCGGGCAAGGTCGATGCTTCTAAAGTAGTAAAAGATCTTACGAAAAGTCCTCGAAGAGCGACGAAATACGTGAAAGCGTTGAAAAAAAGTAGTGAAGAGGAACCTCGCCAGTTGTCGCCTTTACGTGCTTTGTCTATGTTTACAGAAGCGGGGCTTACTAAAGCCCAATATGAAATAATACGAGAAACTAACAAAAGCTTTTTCCCTTGCTATTCTGTCCTCCAGAAAAAAAAAAGAATGTTATCCAGAAATTCATAGAGTAACCGAGACATGTGCTGAAATTCAAGAGCAAAAATTAATGGATCACACCGCACAACGACTGATTACACACGTAAAAGAAGCTGTAGATTCTTTAAATGAAGAAGAAAAAAAGTCTTTAATTTTAATCAGTAAATGGGGGTGTGACGGGTCTCAACAAATGCAGTACAAAATGAAGTTCGAAAATGAAGCTGACTCTGATGCGAATGTTTTTCAAAGTTCTGTAGTTCCACTTCAATTAGTTTACGGACCAGAAAAGAGAATCCTATGGCAAAATCCAACTCCATCATCACCACGCTACTGTAGACCTATCAGGATACGATTTGTCAAGGAGACAAGTGACATCACAAACGAAGAAATAAACTACATAAAATCACAGAAGGAAAGTGCTGTAACACTTTCCAGCACCGAAATCGAGAACATGTCCATAAAACATAAGATGTTGTTCACCATGGTAGACGGAAAAGTTTGTAATGCTGCTACGCATACCAAATCTACAATGAGGTGTTATATATGTGATGCCACTTCATCAGAGTTTAACGACTTATCGAAAACGAGGCCGTGTAAAAAGGAAAATTTGAGCTTTGGTCTCTCCCTACTACACGCTCGCATAAGATTTTTTGAGAGTATGTTACATGTGGCATATAAGCTGCCTGTAAAAAAATGGAACGTCCGCAGTAGTATGTTATTGGGAGTTCTAGACCACCAGCGGTTTAGCCGTCAGAACACCTTCGTTCGCTTCACTCACTCCGTTCGCTACGCTCACTACGGTTTGTTCTGCCGGCTAAACCGCCGGTGTTCTAGAACTCCCAATAACTGAGAAGAAGTTTATGGTCTGCTGGATCTTACATCGCTTGGTCGCTAACAGACGTTTTTTATAACAGTCATTTCCTACTATCTGCGATTAATATTTTCAAAGAGCTTGGTAGGAAATATATCTCACTGCTTTGTGAAGGCAAACACAAACGGTTGGGTGAACCATGGTAAGTAGCACCCGGAGAGCCCAAGGTAGGGTTAACTCTCACCGGCTGTGATATGTAAAAGCGAATACAAATTGGCTTGGTGAACCTTGGTAAGTAACACCTCGAGAGCCCAAGGTAGGATTAACTCTCAACCAGTATTGCGCACAGTTAATTTTCTTTCTAATAATTTGTATACCTACTTATTTGTGAATGAAACACAAACGGTTGGGTGAACCATGGTAAGTAGCACCCTGAGAGTCCAAGGTAGGGTTAACTCTCACCGGCTGTGATATGTAAAAGCGAATACAAATTGGCTTGGTGAACCTTGGTAAGTAACACCTCGAGAGCCCAAGGTAGGATTAACTCTCAACCAGTATTGCGCACAGTTAATTTTCTTTCTAATAATTTGTATACCTACTTATTTGTGAATGAAACACAAACGGTTGGGTGAACCATGGTAAGTAGCACCCTGAGAGTCCAAGGTAGGGTTAACTCTCACCGGCTGTGATATGTAAAAGCGAATACAAATTGGCTTGGTGAACCTTGGTAAGTAGCACCTTGAGAGCCCAAGGTAGGATTAACTCTCAACCAGTATTGCGCATAGTTAATTTTCTTTCTAATAATGTGTATACCTACTTATTTGTGAATAAAAACACAAACGGGTGGGTGAACCATGGTAAGTAGCACCCTGAGAGCCCAAGGTAGGGTTAACTCTCACCGGCTGTGATATGTAAAAGTGAATTACAAATCGGCTTGGTGAACCTTGATAAGTAACACCTTGAGAGCCCAAGGTAGGATTAACTCTCAACCAGTATTGCGCACAGTTAATTTTCTTTCTAATAATTTGTATACCTACTTATTTGTGAATGAAAACACAAACGGTTGGGTGAACCATGGTAAGTAGCACCCTGAGAGCCCAAGGTAGGGTTAACTCTCACCGGCTGTGATATGTAAAAGCGAACACAAATCGGCTTGGTGAACCATGGTAAGTAGCACCTTGAGAGCCCAAGGTAGGATTAACTCTCAACCAGTATTGCGCACAGCTAATTTTCTTTCTAATAATTTCTATCCCTACTTATTTGTGAATGAAAACACAAACGGTTGGGTGAACCATGGTAAGTAGCACCCTGAGAGCCCAAGGTAGGGTTAACTCTCACCGGCTGTGATATGTAAAAGCGAACACAAATCGGCTTGGTGAACCATGGTAAGTAGCACCTTGAGAGCCCAAGGTAGGATTAACTCTCAACCAGTATTGCGCACAGCTAATTTTCTTTCTAATAATTTCTATCCCTACTTATTTGTGAATGAAAACACAAACGGTTGGGTGAACCATGGTAAGTAGCACCCTGAGAGCCCAAGGTAGGGTTAACTCTCACCGGCTGTGATATGTAAAAGCGAATACAAATCGGCTTGGTGAACCATGGTAAGTAGCACCTTGAGAGCCCAAGGTAGGATTACCTCTCACCGACTGTAATGTGTAAAAGCAAATACAAAGTGGCTGGACGAACCATGGTAAGTATCGCCCTAAGAGCCCATGGTAGGATTATCTCTCACCGTTTGTGATGTCTTACACTTGATGAATGATTTTGGTGCTTAAAGTTTTTACTAACTAAATAATTACCACCTGTTCGGAACCTACTCTCTTCCGAGGAAAGAACAGGCAAGAAACTCGGAGAGTAAATAAAGTTGATATATATGTTTCTACAACTTGAGAAATTCATGAACATCCCAGAGAGTAAACTCATTGTTTTGTGAAGGCAAACACAAATCGGTTGGGTGAACCGTGGTAAGAAGCACCCTGAGAGCCCGAGGTAGGATTAACTCTCACCATTGTGATGTCTAACACGTACAAGGGAAAATCCATGAATTACCTCTCTGTCTACCTAGCTTTTACCATAGTTTTAATAGTTCAGCTGAGGAAACTCAAGAATATCCCAGAGAGCGAACTCTCTTTGTTTTGTGAAAAGGCAAACACATCGGTTGGGTGAACCGTGGTAAGTAGCACCCTGAGAGCCCGAGGTAGGATTATCTCTCACCATTGTGTTGTCTAGTACATACAGCGGGAAACCCATGAGCTACCTCACACTAAACCCTACTTTTATAAGTTAAAGCTATTTACCAATTATACCAATACTTACTTTGTTTTACCGCGCATTGAAAATCAAATGCGTCTTTTTACCGCGCATTAATTAACAAATGCGACTTTATACCGCGCACTGAAAACCAAATGCGTCTTTATTACCGCGCACTGAAAACCAAATGCGTCTTTATTACCGCGCACTGAAAACCAAATGCGTCTTTTTTACCACGCATTAAATACCAAATGCGATTTTTTTACCGCGCATTAATTACCAAATGCTACTTTATACCGCGCACTGAAAACCAAATGCGTCTTTATTACCGCGCACTGAAAACCAAATGCGTCTTTATTACCGCGCACTGAAAACCAAATGCGTCTTTTTTACCACGCATTAAATACCAAATGCGATTTTTTTACCGCGCATTTAATACCAAATGCGACTTTTTGTCTGGAAGAAAAAAGAAAACAAATAATAAACCTTCAGTTATTAACAGTTTCATCATTTGAACTGCAATAGCTGAAGGTTTCTTTAGTAAATATTTTTTTATAATTACAATACCTAATGTTATACTAATACACTAACTAGTACCTTAAACTATAATATTAACATTAAATCGTTAGTATGCTGGACTGGAGACTCTCGATGATTTATTAGATAGCGTCTGGAATTTCTTCGATCCAAAGCCTGAAATAAAAACAAATTTATTAAGTAAGTATGCGAAAGGCTGGTAGAAACTGGATGCGTCAAGCTGATAACAGGACGCAATGGTGCTCATTATGAGTAGCATATGTCCTTCAGCAATGGACTGCTATTAGGCTGATGGTGGTGATGATGATGATGAAGTACGTTCCTACATAAGATTATTAATAACTCAATTTATTAACGATAAAATAATAATGCAAGCAGTAATTTTATGATTAATTAAGCTAAAATGGTTAATATTGTATTTATTTCCTGCGTGAAAGGAAATTCTTCTTATTTTTTTAAGAGCTACCTTAGTGGAAAACCTACGAAGTATTTTAGTAATAGTGGTACCTGTGAATAAAGGTAGGTGAAGTTGCTGTCCGTTTTCAAGTAGGTAGGTAATGCTGCCACCTCTTCAGTTTTTTCAAATCTGTAAAAAAAGTATTTATTTGTAAATATAAACCTTTTAAAAAATAACTTGCCAGTAAAATTAATGTAAAATATTTTTTTTTTATAGTAATATGCTTAAAAACTCCTCGGTAAAATACCTACTACCTGTTTATTTTTTGCATTCGAAGGTTAACAATACTTACTGCTTTATTAGTATGTTTATAATCGAGAAATAGATTTTATTCAATCTTAACTAGAATAACGATGTAATTTTGAGAGTTTATTAAAACTACTTAGGTAGGTTACTTAGGTACCTACATGGATTTTTGTTAGTTTTTTTTAAATTGGTCTTCTTATGTAGATAAGTACTTACTTTCTTTTTTTCACTGGTTTAAGATCACTTGTTCACTTTTAATATCCGCGTAATAATTAAGTTATTTACTTGGTTAATAATTTTTACTATACAACACGTGTTGTGCAAGTTCGGACACGTTCTCAGGACTCGACTGGTCACACGGTCGGCCGCCGCATCGGCTTGGCACCTGAGGCGCTGGCTACTATTACAGTTCCTGGAAAGCGCAGTGACAAAACTGCAAGCTTGCACATTAAGGCCATCACCCACTGCAGCTTCATGAAATTTTACTATAAAAACATCTTACCACAACTACCTAAGTATTATGATGATGACATAGGTACAGTCAGCATCAAAAGTAGATGATGAGTTTCAGAATTTCAATACAGCTGATAGAAATTTGCGTCAGAATTAGATAGCAGTAAAGTGTTCCAAAAATAGGTGTTTGAAAAATATGCCAACAATAAGCTAATGAGACTAACCACCACATGTACCTGATGGATGACTTTATGGGTCAAAAGTATCTGATGTAAAATAGTTTTATAAATATATGAATTATGTTACTTTGCAATATTTTGGCAATAAAGATATAAGTTCAAAAATAACTGACTATATATCATAGCAAAAATAACTGATTATCTATTTTAACCTTTTAGCTCAGTAATTGTTAATTCTTAATATTTTTATTTTTATTTTTATTTTCATTTTTATTTTTGTTTTTATTTTTATTTTTGTTTTTGTTTTTGTTTTTGTTTTTATTTTTATTTTTATTTTTATTTTTATTTTTATTTTTATTTTTATTTTTATTTTTATTTTTATTTTTATTTTTATTTTTATTTTTATTTTTATTTTTATTTTTATTTTTATTTTTATTTTTATTTTTATTTTTATTTTTATTTTTATTTTTATTTTTATTTTTATTTTTATTTTTATTTTTATTTTTATTTTTATTTTTATTTTTATTTTTATTTTTATTTTTATTTTTATTTTTATTTTTATTTTTATTTTTATTTTTATTTTTATTTTTATTTTTATTTTTATTTTTATTTTTATTTTTATTTTTATTTTTATTTTTATTTTTATTTTTATTTTTATTTTTATTTTTATTTTTATTTTTATTTTTATTTTTATTTTTATTTTTATTTTTATTTTTATTTTTATTTTTATTTTTATTTTTATTTTTATTTTTATTTTTATTTTTATTTTTATTTTTATTTTTATTTTTATTTTTATTTTTATTTTTATTTTTATTTTTATTTTTATTTTTATTTTTATTTTTATTTTTATTTTTTAAAAATAAATAAGAATAACTATCAACTGAGCTAAGAGGCCAGTTAAAATAGATAATCAGTTATTTTTGCTATGATAGATAGTCAGATATTTTTGAACCTGTCTTTATTTCCAAAATATTGCTAAGTAATATAATTCATTCTAATTCCAAATCCTAATAATCTTAATCCTATCCTATCCTAATATCACATCACATCACATCATATCATCATCATATTTAATATTATAAATGCGAAAGTCTGTGTGAATGTTTTTTACCACGTATCTCCGTAAACACTAAACAAATTTAGATGAAATTTAGTACGTAGATAGTTTCAGTACCAGAATAACACTTAGGATAATCAAATTTTGAAAAAACAGCCTCAAAAGTGGTAAACGGGGTTGGCAAAGTTTGTATAGGGGAACAAAAAATATCTTTACCAATCTACTTGAAATTTTTCACAGACTTTTATTGAAAACGAATGAATAAGTGTTTCAGGATTTTTCGCAATTCGACCCCTAAGGCTTTTGACGGGAGTGGCAAAGTTTGTACGCGGTGCAAAAGTCTGTGTGAATGTTTGTTACCACGTATCTCCGTAACCACTAAACCAATTTTGATGAAATTTGGCACGTTGATAGTTTCGGTGCCAGAATAACACATAAGCTAATAAAAATTTGAAAAAACAACCTCAAAGGTGGTGAACGGGGGTGGCAAAGTCTGTATGGGGAACAAAAAAAATATTTACCAATCAACTTGAAATTTTGCACAGAGACTGTTTACTAAAAATAAATGAATACGCGTTTCAGGATTTTTCGAAATAAAATCCCTAAGACGATTAACGGGAGTGGCAAAGTTTGTACGGAGAACAAAAGTTTGTGTGAATGTTTGTTAGTTTAGCTTAGTGAATAATACAAAGGCTTATCTAATTTTGATTTTTTTTTCTTTAAAGTTGTTAACGGGGTGGCAATGTTTGTATGGGGAACAAAAAAAAATAATTACCAATCGACTTGAAATAATGCACAGAATCTCTCCTCTAGAAATAAATGACCTACTTCAGGATTTTCCGCACTTCAACCCCTAAGGCGGTTAAAGGTAATAAATTTTTATTAATGAACTTTGATTAAAATTGATTCCTAAAAAGTACATTAAGAAAATAAAACTTGAACAGGGTATGATTGGGGATGAAAGTTTGTATGGGGAACCAATCATTTCCCAAGTTAGGTAAGTTTATTAAAATTTATCATACTTAACCGGCAGTTGAATTGGTGATCAACGTGAACAGGAGTGGGAACGGGAACGAAAAAGGGAGTAAGAGTGGGAACGAGAACGGAACGTGTACGGGTATGCCAGGTAATGCGTTAATAATATGTTAGTACTTTTTATTCCGCGCAAAACGTGGTAAAAATAAACCTTTATGTAAATAATGAAACACATTTTAACACATACATTTCCACGCGGGCGAAGCCGCGGTGTGCAGCTAGTATATTTATAGAACTATTTTACATCAGATACTTTTGAACCTTAAAGTCATCAGGTACATGTGGTGGTTAGTGTCATCAGCTTATTGTTGGCATATTTTTCAATCACCTATTTATGGAACACTTTAGTGCTATCTAATTCTGACGCAAATTTCTATCAGCTGTATTGAATTTCTGAAACTCATCATCTACTTTTGATGCTGACTGTACTTTATTATTACCAATGCTTTCAACGATTATTTTCATAATATGTATCTAAATACCTAAATACTCTTTTACTTCGTTTTATTTTGCACAGGAACTTAAATAGGTTGGCTGTTTAAATTACTCAAGTATAGGTACCTACCAATAGCATATAACTACAATAAGCTCTTGATTCTCACATTGAAATAAGCACAAATCAATTCTTACATTTACTTATAATAAAATACATTAGGCTTTAGAAGGTTATGGTCTTTAAGTCACTGTTAATCGTCCAGATCCATAATAAATGGATGTGCTTTAAATTGACATTAAAAGGTCTAACTTTTGAAAAATCGTTGAGGGTTAGTAACGTACGGAATTACCTACCAAAATAGCGCATAGCTTAAATAGCACAAAGGTTACCAAAAAAACAAAATTGAATTTTTGGTAACCAATATAATACTTTAATTTACTTTTTTTATTAGGTACTTTATTAAAATGATTATGTCTATGCATTACTTAATGACTTTTTTAAAGATAATAGAAGATTATACCTAATCATTATTCTACTTATCCATTTATTTCATAATCACCGCGGCGCTACTTGCTTTTGATCAGATTTCAAAGAAGTTCAACGTTATTGTTACTTTTGTTAGTACGTTAACTGTTTACTGAACACGTAATAGTTGTTTTATTCGTATTATAAATAAGAGTAAAATTTGTATACACCGTTGGGGTACTCTATAACATTATGTTATGAGCTGAAATTGAAAATTCAATTTTCATGTATTGAATACGGTTGAAAATCGTAAAACTAAATTTCAATGTAATAATTACAATTGTTTTGTTTTTTAAATAACCTTCCCATAGTTAAAAATAAGACTCAAATTTGTTTGATGTGTGTTATACATAACTCATTTGGATTGATTTATAATATTTATTGCTGACACTTTGATTAACGTGGTATAAATTGATGGAAAATTGGAAAATAACCACATTCTTTGTGGAATCTTCGCTACGTTCACTAAGGCCCGCCCGCCCAGCGTCACAACCTCCGCCGCCCGCCCGAGCATCTTCGTGACATATCTCTGCCCTTGCGCCTGTGCTCCGCCCGCCCTCGACGCCTACCGCTGTCGTGCTGTCTCACTGATCGCGCTGTTATCAACAACAATCAAAGAAAATGTTCGTAAGTTTCTTAATCAAGCTGAAATGTTTGGTTCTTTGCAAAATTTAATTCTGACGGCTAACTTCAATTTTATTTTTTCAGGTTTGACTACGATACTGAAAGCGAATCAACTGTAGCCGCCGTGCCTGTGAAGCACATCAAAAAGTCACCGGCTACGAGAACAAAGGTGCAAAAACGTAAAATAGCGCCTGCCAGTCCCGCCGCCGTCGCTGCCGTGCTGCCGCGGTCGGATACACCGCCATCGCCATCACCTCAGGAAGAATTCCATCGGTGAGTGAATCAATCATAATGTTGGAGCCATAACCACTTGCAATATCCTGCATTCCAGAACTAATAACAGCTACCTACAGTACCTACTCTTAACTTATAAATCCCAAGTCTTAACATAACATTAAGTAGGTACATATTCAGAATAATTAAATTAACTCTGAGAAAATTAAATCTCATCCCAACATAGAGTTTTCTTCTTCTTCGTATGAGCTAAGTGACCAACTCTGGTGTCAGCGTTATTAGACCGCCCAAAGGCCTCCGTCATGGCTTAACGACTGAAAAGCCGGGACCAACATCTTAACGTGCCTTCCGAAACACAGAAGCGCTCAAATAGAAATGTCACTTAACGGTCACCCATCCAAGTAACGACCGGGCGGAGTGTTGCTTAACCAAGGTGATCTGTTAAGAACACCGAAGTGAACCACGCCACGAGCGCTTCTAACATAGAGTAATAAGATGTATGTTAGCGTAGGGATAGGTTCTTACGGTTTTTGTACAATTTAATATTTAATTTATGTTGTCGACAGGTCCAAGAAGCCCAAAAGAGACATCTTTGCTATTTTGAGGTCCGAAGAGTCGAGCTCTTCGTTCAGCAACAAAGACCGCGGTAGCTCGGTAACAACATCTTCGTTCGTGTCTCGGGTCTCCGATGGACAGTCGCGCCGCACGGTTACCATCAGCGAAGGCGACTTCTTCTGCGACCTAAAATTCTACCGCATCGGAGACGTCGAAAGTACCCGACCAGAAGAACGGTACAAGAAGGCTCTAACATCAATAAAACTCCGGCTAGGTGAAGACTGTCCGGAGTGGGACGCTTTGCAAGACTTTATAACAACTGTTTTTAAAAAATTTAAAGGCACTGAGCCCACTTTTTATTCTAATAAGGTTACCTTTAAATAAATTTAATTATATAGGTAATACCTACTGAACGTCTACTACTTTTTTCATTAAATTAAATAAATAGCAGACCTTTTTTTCATAAAGTAGGCTACACCTTTTTCATAAATATCATAGGTAGGCACTTAAGTATTTAGTCTAAATAGGTAGGTAAGTACTTTATTTTTTTTTAAACTAAATAGGTAGTTTGGTAGATTTTTTAATAGATATTTTTTTTTAGCTCGTAGGTAAGTAACTCTACTTTTTTTCCATTGGACAGATACACCCTATATCGAATAAATAATAAATCTGTACAACAAGTTGTAGGTAGGTAGGTTATTAAGGGTTTTAGTGATAGCTTCATTAATCGAAATGCCATTCTGTCAAGTGTGTAACCTAACAGTTTGTAATCGATTATGGATAGGGCATTTACGTAGTAATAAACATAAACAAAACAATGCGAGTCAGCCACATATCGATGGCGTTGAAACAGTAGCTTCGGCGTTTCGATGTCGCATTATTTCTTATAGAATAGCTGCACAAGATACAAATCAAAATAATATAGACGTATTTTTAAATTCAATTCGTGATAAAATAAAACTTGTCATAGACGAATGCTTGCAAAAACACATTTGTATAAAAGTAAATTTTGAACTTTTTTCAAAGTTTTTGTTGTTTAAAAATGATGAAGAAGAAATCAAATCATTCGGAACGAAAAATATTGTTGTCTATAATAATTATGATTTCATGCCTTTGTTTTTATCGATGGTAGACACATTACGAACGAAAGTTGATGAATTACAAGACCGGGATTCGGGATGGAGCTTTTTGAATTGCCTGTATTTAGAGGTAAACGTGAATAAGTATCAACCGCTAGGTGGCTCCACTTTCATTGAACTTCCGGGATACATTAGACACAAAAAGGCTTGTGTAAATATTCGGAACGCTGATGAATATTGTTTTCTATGGAGTGTAGTTGCTGCTCTTTATCCAGCTAAGAGCCATCCAGAAAGAGTTACATCGTACCCACATTTCAGCGAGGTTTTAAATATTGATAACATGTCATTTCCAGTTACATTCTCGGACATAAATATTTTTGAAAAAAATAATCCACAGCTCCGTTTTATTATTTATGGCTTGGAAAAAAATAAAACTATCATAGGTCCACTCTACAAATCAGAGACTACTGTACACAAAAAAACTATACATTTGCTGTACATAGAAAATGGCTTAACATCACATTATTGTCTCATTAAAAACTTGTCGCGATTGGTTAGAAGTCAAATAACAAGACATAATCGGAAATTATTCTTTTGTGACTCGTGCTTACTGTTTTTCTCTACAGCTGATGATGTTGAACGTCACACTTGCAATGGAATTGTTACCGTGTTACCAGAAAATGGATCTGTGATTAAATTTAAAAATTTTGATAGAAAACAAGACGTGCCTTTTGTAATTTATGCAGATTTTGAATCGATGTTGGTAGATGTAGACGACAGTGAGCTAGAAACAGAAGGCGTCCATACATGTAACATACAAAAACATGTACCAGTGGCATTCGCTTACAATATTGTATGTTCTGTTGATTCTTCTCATAATAAATACGTGACATATCGCGGATCCGATTGCGTTGATAAATTTGTCTCCTCTCTTTACCGAGATACGCGGCTAATTCATACAATTTTGTCACAAAATGTGCCTTTAGAGTTCAGTGAAATTGATGCTTTTAATTATAAAAATGAAGTTCAATGCCACATTTGTCAAAGTTTTTTATTTGGAGATAAAGTTAGAGATCACTGTCATATAACAGGTCAATACCGAGGGGCAGCTCATAGTTTATGTAATTTAAAGTATAAAATACCAAAATTTGTTCCAATTTTTTTCCATAATTTGGCAGGATATGACTGTCACTTATTCATCAAGAAGTTAGGCGAAGCGCCAGGCTCTATTAAAATTATTCCTAAAACGAAAGAAAATTACATCTCTTTTACTAAATTCATTCCAATCACAAAAAGCGAATTTGTTCAATTGCGTTTTGTAGACTCTTTTAAATTTTTAGGAACTAGTTTAGAAAAATTAGCCAATACTATGAAAGCATGTGAGTTTAAACACTTACGTCAATGTTATCCAAATGAAACACAGTTTGCTCTATTAAAACGTAAAGGCGTTTATCCCTACGAATATATGAATTCATGGGAACGCTACAATGACCAGTCTCTACCAGAAAAAGACAGTTTTTATAGCTCTTTAAACAATGAGCATATTTCTTATGAAGACTACACACATGCACAATCGGTTTGGACGCAATTTAATATTAATAATTTGGGACAATACACCGACTTATATTTAAAAACTGATGTGTTATTGTTAACAGATATCTTTGAAAACTTTAGAAGAACTTGTAAACATCATTATCACTTGGATCCTGCTTTTTATGTAACTGCACCGAGTTTGTCATTCGACGCAATGCTTTATAAAACTGGAATTGAATTGGAACTCATAGACGACTTTGCGATTATAAATATGATCGAGTCCGGAATTCGTGGAGGTATTTCTATGGTTTCAAAAAGACACGCGCAAGCTAACAACGAATTTGTTGAAGGATATGATCCGTTAATGCCACAATCTTACATTGGCTATATAGATTGCAACAATCTCTATGGATATAGTATGTGTCAGACATTACCGTTATCAAATTTTAGATTTCTCAATCAAAACGAAATCGATGAATTGGACATAAACAATGTTTCTGATGATGCCAAGTTTGGGTTCATACTTGAAGTAGACTTAGTTTACCCAAAACAATTACATTGTAATCATAACGACTTGCCCTTTTGCCCTGAAAAAGGAATTCCACCTGGTGGAAAAACTTCGAAGCTCCTTCCCAATCTGTATGATAAATTTCAGTATGTCATTCATTATGTGCATTTAAAAACATGCATTAAACACGGCTTAATCTTAAAAAAAATTCATCGCGTAATTACGTTTCAACAAAGCGCCTACCTAAAGCAGTATATTGATTTAAATACAAGCTTGCGTCAAAAAGCTACCTCAACTTTTGAACAAGATTTCTTTAAGTTGCTCAATAATAGTGTTTTCGGAAAAACACTAGAAAATAATCGAAAGAAAGTCAACGTTCAACTTATAAATCAATGGAACGATCGGACTAATAGAACAAAAAAACGAAATAATGCAGAAAAATTAATCGCTCGTCCAAATTTTCATAGTGCATCAATATTTACAGAAAATTTAGTTGCAATTCAATTGAAGCCTGAACGTATAGTTTTAGACAAACCGTTGTATATAGGATTTACAGTACTTGAATTATCAAAAGCACATATGTATGATTTTCATTATTCAGTTTTTAAGCCATTCTATGGAGACCGCCTGCAGATGTGTTATACTGATACAGATAGCTTTATTTATCATATTGAGACTAAACAATTTTACCAAGACATAAAAAGGTACTTTATGAAATATTTCGACACTAGTAATTATCCTCCAGACAATTATCATGGATTGCCAATAATTAATAAAAAAGTACCAGGTCTTTTTAAAGACGAGATGGGTGGGAAAATTATTAGTGAATTTGTTGGATTACGCTCTAAACTGTATTGTATTAAAAATACTGAGGGTGTCATTAAAAAGGCTAAAGGAGTAAAATCATGTGTCGTGCGTGACCTCGATATTTCAGACTATAAACAAACATTGGTAAAGGAAGACATACTACGTAGGAAGAATATTTTGTTTAAAAGTATAAAACATGAAATATTCACTCGTTCAGTAAACAAAATTGCGCTCTCTAGCACTGATGATAAACGTTTGATTTCAAAAGATAAAAAATCGAGCCGGGCTTGGGGACACGTATCTATACTCGGAATTTAGGGTTTTTACTTATTAAATGACATAAAATTTGTAGTACTTGAGTTTACGGTACATACTTAATGAATATTATATAATGTGTTGTAGTGCCTACTTAGTTTTAAGTAAGAAAAACAATTTAAATTTAAAGCTTTGTAATACTTATTGTGCAGTTAGTTACAGTGTGTTGTAGTATTTAAGATAAAAATATTATAAACTTAACTATATAAAAAAATATGTGTTTTATTTCATCTACATATACCTCATCTACATATCTACATATACCTCATACTTAAGTTGTTGACATGGCACAGAGAATCAGTAGCTATGTATAATAACAATAACCGTTGAGGCAAACGTAGTGTAGGACTCTCTCCGGCCAGGTGGAGTGACGAAAGGCTGCTATAGGCTGATGATGATGATGATACCTCATACACTGACATCAGTTTGCCTAGTGCAGCAAAAATGCACGAAGGTACCTACCGCACCGCGCCAGCGCCGGGCGCAGCGCGGCGACAGGTCATAACATGATTTCATTCACTTTCCACGCTTGATAGCGAGAGCACACTTTGAAGTGTTTATTTGCGAGTTGCATATCGGTAAGTTTATTATCTTATAAACATTTTAAATTAAACTTCGCTTTCCGTTATGTTTTTACTTATTTTTATTATATGTTTTTTTTTATTTTTTTCAGATTATGACGGATTTGGAAATCAGAAACGATACCGAAAACCAAGATGGGCTATTTGGCATTAATACGCAAGACCTTCTATTCCACTGCGCACAAAAACCAGTGGAAGACTACGATGAAAATTTTCCCATCATACATTTCAAGAAAACTCCAAAACGTACAAAGAGGAAAGCGAAAAAATTATCTGATGTAGAAAAGCGTCGCCGCAGCTCGCAGCCTCCACCTTCGTTTGTTTTACGACGCGATGGATGCAGAGGGAAGCGATTGATACAAATAAAAATATTCGAATTAAGTGATAATAATAACTGCAGTGAAAGTGAAAATGAGGTTATATCGGCTCAATACGTAGTGAAAGATATGGTGGATAGTATTATGGACCAAACGGAAAGAGTGATCAAAAATATATCAGAAAATTTGTGTGATTCCTAAATTATAAAGTTAAATTGTAAATTAAATTTCTTAGTTATCATTTATTCTTAGTTTGATAAGTTTTATGTAATTATACCTATTAGAATGTTAAAAGTTGTTCATATAAAGTAAATAATTATAAGTTTTATTAAATAAAATTATCTAAAATAAGCAAGTTTTTTATTTCTATGTTAAATAAAATACAAGTAGGTAGGTAAATCTATTTATTTAAAAAAATATGTCTAGGTACATAGGTTACTTAATTAGTAGGTAAAGTACAGTAATAATTATATTCAATGAATTATATTTCGATTAGACAATAACTTATTAACATTATTATCATCGAACCATTTTTTTATGCATAGCACATTTTTCAATGCGCACTTTTTGGTATGATGTACACAGTTAATACTAGTATTTGCTTTTTCATAGTCATTATGAAGTTTCAAAAGATTAGGACATCCATTTTCACCCACATCTATTATAAGACAGGTTTTACATAACTCTTGAGTCCATTTTACTTTCTCAGTGCCCTTAACAACAATTTTTTTATTATTTAAATAAGGTATAATAGTACGTTTAAATTCTTGATAATCAATAAATCCTTCACTCCAAAAAATTCCACGATTTTTTTCTAACCACCTCACTTGCTTCTTTTCTTCTTTTGTTAAGTTGTTGTATGGGTAAGGAGGCTTGACAAGAAACGTCTGTGTATATCCATTTATTAAACAAGCAAATTCTTTAATAATAAATCCATTATTTATATCCTTGAATCCTTGTAGATCTACAATTACGATGTCACTCATGATATTTTCTTCACCAAGTTGCTCAGTGGTCTGTATTCAATCAGACAATCATTTAAAATGAGGCAATATGCCGCTGTTTGATCAGGTATCTCTGAATTGCACTCCAGCTCCACGCGCACGCTTACTACAGGACCGCTTTTAAGATTTTCGCTTTGTCTAGAGCAATCAATCACAAAAAGCGGTGCCTTGTCTTTAAAATCGGAAGCGTTCAACAACGGCTCACTTCTGCGTCCATAATAAGACTGTTGAAATTGAATATACTGTTCATATATCAGAGCCATTTTTGAATCATTAAAATTTGTATTCAGATTTTCATAAGGAAAATATGTTGAATTGAGATAAACTTTTACATCTCTTAAATTGCAATGATCAAAACGAGACATATCGTTCTCTGCTGAGTTTTTTCTATTTGTTTGTAGACCTACGATGACATATCTAGGTTTCTCAATTTGTGACGCGGTTTTTATTGACCACGTATGTTTAGTAGTTTGTGGTAATAATGGATACTCATATAAATCCCAATTTCGGAACGCAAAATGTATAGGACGATCTTTTTCTAAGATCTTTAGTAAATTAATTTTTTCCTTGTCAGACACTTTTACATGTGGAACGCGCCAAACTAATTTATTTATTACTATGTCTTCTAGAGCATCAGTGGATGGAATTTTTAAAGAATTTAAATCTGTATTACTGCGTAGAAGAATCAATTCATGTTTACAGTTAATAATAATTTTTTTATAGTCTTCAGCAAAACCTAAAATATTACTGAGCGGGATTGAAGCCGAGAAACTACCTCCATGAGTTGTTTTTGTTCCATTAACATCCCAACCCCAAGCTTTTGATGTTTTACTCATGTTTTCGGTAAAAGATAAAAGACCTTTTATAGTTGTCGTCAAGCCAGCATTTTTGATTCTATCTATTTCCACTCCATTTAATTCATATCTTATATCTTGGAAAAGAAATAGTATTGGATTGTTTGTAAATTCTACGTTGGTAACTTTTTGTTTCGTATCCTTTTTAATAATGTTTACTGTTCCTTCTATATAAATAGTACTTGCTGAAGGTAGTAAGTATAAATCTTGTTGATTGATAGGTATACGAATTTCATCATTCCTGTTGAAACTAGTTACATATGGTTTATATGAATGATATTCTATACCATCTATAGTATTATCGTATGCTGGTAAACTTGATATATCCAAAATATTCATTTTAGTAGTCCGATTAATTTAAGAAATCTTTTATTTTCTTTAGTTATTTTGTTTTTTCTTGATTTATTGGTTCCTTTACAGGTTTTTGGATTGGAACTAGTGTGCTTGGTTTTATTTTTCTTCTTCTTAGTTATTCCTTTATAGATTGATAGATTAGCTCCGACGTGTTTTGTTTTATTTTTTCTCTTCCGAGTTGTTCGCTTATGGATTGTTGGATTAGCACTGATGTGTTTTGCTTTCGTATTACCGTATTTATTGTAGTCAATCATCTTTTCTGAATATGTAAATATAATTGGACTTCTTCGCCACGTAAATTAATCAAATTATTATTTATATCTAATAATCTGATGTTAATAGAGCTGACATTAGTTTGATTGACAGGAAAGTAGATGATGTTTCTAGGTATTTCAATAATTCGATATCCTGGTGGTACGTTCGGTGCAAATTCATGAATTATGTGACTTGATTTTCCATTAATATACGATCCGCTCACTATATCACATTCGACTCTCACCACAGTTGTTGATAGAATGTTAACAGGAAGCTGAGACTCGTGTAATATATTAGCTTTTAAGGTTTGTTTACTAAATCCGAGTAAACTTCCAAGTGAATTGTCCTTTTCAAAATGAATGTCCTTGGAACAGTATATAAAAGTTTTCAACGTATTATTGTTACAAAATAAATTAAAAGTTATTCCTTTGTTTACACTTGCTCGTATAAAATCTGAAATATCTTGCAGTTCATAAGCTCCTTCTGGTATTTCTAGGATTTCGTTCTCACCATAATAAAATTTATTATTTCTACTATCGATGTTAGGAATTGAATTAAACGTTGACAAATGTAATAGAGCGCATTCATAACCACCATCAAATTGTAAAGTAGGGTAATAGTTTGTTGATAAAGTTGATTTATTACCGGTTATAGACAGTGTGAAAGACATTGTAAGAATGAAGCAAATAAATGTATTTTCTGAATATATATATATTTAATTTATCACATACATTTGACAGGTTAATCTATATTATTTTAACAATTTGTTCCAAAATTGATGGAGGAACTTAAGACAAAGATGACCACAATTTGACGTATTAAAACGTTGATAACTATAATAGTTGTATGTTATATCATATTTTAAGTATTTAACCACTTCAGAGGGAGGCTTTAAATCTCCAAAACTATCAAAATACTCACAATAATCAAAGTATTTTGCAAAGGCTACCCAGTGTGTCCCTTCATTCTTTGAACTATCTAAATTAACAATAGCACATTCAATTTCTTTTGGTTTATTGGGTAATTCGTCCCTCATATAAACACCTCTGAAATAGGGTATGTATTCACTAGCGTATTCTAATAGTTCTATATTAGTTAGAGCACGATTGGGTAACCTTTTCATTAGTTTTTTGAACTTTTAACAAATAAACCGTTACCTTTCTTATAAGGTTTAATATATAAGCCTTTACCCAAAGCAATAGATTCCATAACTTTATTATGCCTTTGAGCTTCTTCAAAGTTCTTTTTGGCAGATTTGTGATCATTTACAGCCTTTGTTATACCTGCAGCTCCTCCAGCCAATGCGCCGAGTGCAGAAAGTCCAGCAAATATTGGTATTAGTGGTAGAACCCCACCTGTTTTTGGTAAAGGTATGATACGAGGCAGACGAACTCCTTTGTTATATTTTAGAATTTTTTTCGCAGCTGAGTACGCTAATCGTATAGCTTTGGAGTTATTTGATGGTTTCAGTTTCTTCAAATGGTTGCGTATTGTTGAAACAATAGATTTAAATGATTTCGTTCCAGCACCATGCTTCACTTTGGTTTTCATTACTTTTTTCACTAACCAGCATGCTAATTTTTCTCCTTTCCCAACATTCTTAGATTTCATTCGTTGCTTTGCCATGTTTAACAATTCTAAATCAGCTTTATGACGCTCTTCTAAATTATTTGAATTACTATATGCAATATCGTGCTGCATACATGCGTTATCCAACGGGTTGATGCCTTGATCACCTCTTATCAAACGTTCTTTCAATCTCGTACCAGGTCCACAATAATTATATCCAGGTAAATGCAGTTCAAACGGGAGCTTATTTATAACACTGTTGAGTAGTCCTCCACCGCTCATTGCTGGTTTAGTAATGGCTAATTTTCAGCTATTTTTATTATTTTTATATAAATTCTTAACAATTGTACAAATCATAAAAGTGAACGTTTTTCAATCCAACTATTTTCACTATCAGGGAGACCTAACCATTTAACAAGAAGTTTGCTGCCTTTCGTTCTTAAAACTTTTTCTATTAGATAAATATTAGGACAGTTTGTTTTCTTAAGTTCTTGTTCATAAAAAGTTCCCAATATCGGTTGTCTATGCAAATCTTCAATAACATATGTAAAGGGCTTTGAAGGATTTATTGTTTTGATTTTAAATAATTCAGTGGACCAGTTTGGCGTATAACCTTTTTGAAAGCAAGCTTTATATTTACTTATGCGCACAAAATCTCCAACAATAAATTTACTTTTCTTTGATATATTAGTTTTCATTTGCGATTTTAATATATTACTCAACACTGTACTCTTATTTGACTGGTTAACATCATTTGGTTTATGTTTTGTAATCCGGTGTCTTGTATTGTTGTATGTAGCTGCAACTTTTTCTAAAGGCTCTCCAATCCATTTGTAACTTCCACTTAAACTAAAATATTTATACAATTTATTTTTTAGAGTTCGTATTAACCGTTCAACTATTGAAGCTTTTTTAATGGAGTATGTAGAATAATGATTTATTTTATGCGAAATCATTATTTTATTAAATTCATCATTATAAAACTCTGTACCCATATCCGTTTGCAAGTTTAGAGGCGTACGATGAGTTTTGTCTAAGATGTTTTTAAATGCATTTGCTATCTCTGACTTGGTCTTAGTCTTAACTGGAATCGTCCATGTAAATTTTGAGAAACAATCTAATACTACTAATATAAACTTATAGCCTTTATTGTATTTTTTTAAATTTTGTAAATCAATAAGATCTGCTTGCCATAAGTCATCGATCCCTTTCAATACTACAGATCGACGACAAAAGTTTCTTCGGGCTGCACTATGAATTTCATTTACAACTTGTGCTTTACTCATTTTTTTGGAGAAATTTTAACGATTTTGTCTATAACGGCTTTTGTGCTGTCTTCCTTAGACTGTTGAATATATTTTTGAATGTCTGATTTTATAGCATTTATTAAATTGTAAACTTCTTCCTTGCTTGCCAATAAATCAAATTTTTGATCAACATATTCTTTATTAACAGCATCGTTTGCTTTTAGAGGTTTTGATACACCTGTTAATCTCTTAAATTGTAAATCGATTTCTTCTTTATTTCCATTCGTTATTGTTTTTTCAAGAATTTCTAATACATCTGGAAACCGTAATCGTTTATGAATATGATGACCGAATTTATCCATGGCAATAAGAGTGAACTGACAGGTATCAAGGATTAAGTTCAAATGAAAGAATTTTTTAAAGTGTATCTTATTTATTATCAATAATACCACTTTCGCGCAACTCTTCTATAATAGATATTATTTCATTATCCAATCCAGTATTACCAGCATCTCGAGAAGCAATTAATAACTTTAATCGATCAATTAATTCATTAGGATCGTCCCAGTATACATAATCCACATTTTTCTTCCATTTTTTCAAAATTGGCAACCCTTGTCCTTCGTATGTGTCAGGCTGACTACCATCAGTACTTGCTGAAACCTTGCGTAGCTTAAATAGTGGTTTTATAATGTTTAAATATTTTCGCCCCCTGTTGCTTCTGATTGGTTTATTTGGATCATAATCACGTCGATGAACATTTGATTCTAGTAGCATCATCTTATAATGTCTCAAATCTTCGTCAGTTATTGTTGATAATTCAGGCACTCTCTTGAATAGCAGCTCGCTTAAACCAAGTGTCTTTTTATACTTGTTTGAACCAATTTGAATAAATTCATCAGAAACCAATACACGTGCTGATCCCATCATCAGTTTACCACGTTCATTTCTCACGCCAAAGGGAACATCGCCTACAGCTTCAGAGGACAAAGACCACGAAGAAATGTCGAAGCTTTTATTACTTGACTCTGAATCGACAGTTTTAAATGATTCATCATTTCTTTCTTCATTACCTTCTGATTCATTTGTACAATCCGAATCATTCAAATATTTATCTGCAGGGCTAAAATCTTGAAAACCAACAGTAGAAACTCTTTTAATAAGTGTTTTATCTGTATCCAATGGACTTGATGCTTCAAACATATCTTTCGTTTTCATCTCTTCCAAATTTTTATTTTTATTAACCATTTCATTGAGAGGATTGGTTATAGGTTTCAAAACAGATTCTATTATATTATTTTTTTCTACTTCTATGTCACGCATCTTTCGCACCTTCTTTTTAACTGCTTCTGTTGCAGTTACAATTTGTCTCTTTAATATTTTTTCCATTATAATTTATTTCTTTAATTAAGTTGAACAACCAGCACTTCGAGCTATGTTACATGAATGGTTACATTTTACTTATAGTTCTTATATTTATAGTAGGTAATTAAAAATATATACGAATCAAATCCATATATTTTTTTCTACAAATAGGACATTCAATCTTGTGTAACGAAAGAGCACACTTTGCGCAAGCCACAGCATGACCACACGGTATAAAACACGTGTTTATCTGTTCCTCTAAACAAATTTTGCAGACAATTGATATATTTTTTTGGATATTTATTTCAGGTTCATCACATTTTTTATCATCTGTATTTTGATGTTCACCTTTAGCTGCAACTGTTTCCTCCTCATTTTGAATTTTTTCAATATACTCTTGTCCTTTCAATAATTTAACATGATCACAGTAATCACCAAAACGCGCATGCATTTCCCAAGGGTCATCTCCAGGAGACCAGTCTTGTAGCCTTAAATCGCAGTGATAACAAATTACTCTATCACCTTCTTTTGTGTAAAAAAATCCAGCTTCCACAAGGTCATGCGGCTTTTGCGTTAAACCTATTGGCCAGCTACGGAAGGAATCTCTGCGGCTCTTTTCTGTAGTCATAGATAAATAATATGCTCTATTAATATAAGACACACTGTTTGCCATTTTAAAGCTTTAGACAATTTTATCTACCAACGACACACCTTCACGATGTTTGAACGAAGTATGACTCAAATGATCAAAATGTGAGTATCTATTTACTGATGAAATATGATCACCTTGTATAATCGACTAATCAAACACAATATAAGTATCGAATGTTTTACGATAACAACCCTTATTTTTTTCACAATCTTTGTTTATTACCAAATAACTATAAGGTTGCTTCCAAACATTTGAACACATATTTCTAAATTCTTGCCATGTCATATCTGTGTTTACGTGTTCATCATAAATATGTTTCATATTGATTTCATCTTGTTTAAATAGAACTATTAAATTTGCATTATCCCTTACTAGCTGTTTAGGTATTTTACTGTAGGTCTGATTTAAATAGAAACAATCTATGTACTTATGTCTACCCATTGCAAAATAATCGCGAATGCTATTTTGATTTTCACATGCTACGTCATCGAATATCATAACTGAATTACATTTAGCTGCATTTGGAGACAGAACTTTTTCATTCTCATGATATTTAGAAAATGTAACACCTGGAACCTTTCTTAAAACCTGTTCCAAAAATATGTACTTAGGTTGGTGAAGAGTTTTTGAATACACGTACACATTTCGAAAGTTTAAACCGTTTTCATGCAGGAGTAGACCAATCACTAAATTAGTTTTTCCACAATTTGATGGACCACAAATCAAACAACGTATTGTATTAGGTAAAAGTTTCCCATGTCGATAACTGCAGGGCTCAGAATCAATACTAATGTTCTCAAACTGCAACGATACTGGCTGTTTAACGAACTTCATTGTAAGAGTAGCAGTCGAAGAATGGTCACTTTATCAAATGATTTACCATTTAAGTACCTACATACTTAATTTGAGTTGAGATGAGTTAGGGTACCTAACATTAATTTTGTTTTATCTTTTGAACGTTATACCTAGGTACCCATTTTTGTAACGAACTAAACCATGAGCAACTTCTTCCGGCGCCGGTTGTAAGATCCAGCAGACCATAAACTTCTTCTCAGTTATTGGGAGTTCTAGAACACCGGCGGTTTAGCCGGCAGAACAAACCGTAGTGAGCGTAGCGAACGGAGTGAGTGAAGCGAACGAAGGTGTTCTGACGGCTAAACCGCTGGTGGTCTAGAACTCCCAATAACATACTACTCATCTGCGAATGGACAATAGATTACGCCTAACACTAAAATATACCCTAACACGTGGACTCCTAAAATATCGTAAATATTTGTTTATTGCAGCCCTGTCAGTTTGTTTAACAATTACTTAAATTAACCTTTCACTATCCCAACGAAGATGAAAGAACAGTACCCTTACGTTGTGATCCGATTTTATAAGTAACCCAAGTTCTTTTAAATAGGCTATTGAATTAATCAATTATTAATTGACTAATTCAATATTGACTGGCACTATTATCCTGGTCACGGCACCATTTTGTAACAACCCTACCCTAACCTAAAGATTAGACTAAGTCTAAACCTAAGTAAAACCTAACTCTACACTTGGCCATCCAGATGTGATCGTCTAGATTTATAATAATTCCTACATTTCAGCGAAGTTGGGATAGTGAATGAAATACTATATACTCATAATAATGAAAGATTTAATGAACGAATAATGTCGAAAACTGAATAACAAGATAACTCAAATAATTAAACGGAATAATATGTAACCTAAAATTATTATGTAAACTTTACGACAAGAAATCTAAAATAACAAAATACTAAGTTAAACTAGACAAGGCTGCTTAACGATTAATTTTAGTATATTAATTAAAAGTATAATCGTACGACACCTAAATGAATAATAGAATTAAAACTCGAATTAGTCTATGCTTAAAACTAAAAGAAGTCTCTGGGCATCTGGAAAAGAAACAAATAATTCGTTTTAGTTTATTTTAATATTGTGGTTTTTCATGCAAAAAGTCCCCTACTCAACACCCCTCATAATCACCTCTATGAGAGTATGCCTAGAAGTATCTTGTCCTAGTGACTTAGAGATGAGGAAAACTTCTAGTTTTCATGCTAACATGCGATCTACGCGATAACCTGTGCTCTATCGATATAGAATACAGGCGTGTGTGTTGTGCTCGCTGAATGGATACACGGATCATCATTCTAAAGCTGCCACATCCCTTGTGTCTGTACTGCGTAGAGTACAGACGAGGAATTGCTTGAGGTGGCTACACGTGCTACGTATAACACGGAAATCAGTTCTGCTCGGCGTCAATATTTAACCACTAACGTATAGTGGAACTAAATAGAACCAATCATGTATCCTCTATGTGCGCATGTATACCTAAACATTCGCGCGTATGTTGCGCTTCCGACGTAACGGATCCCTTCGGAGTCAAAGCCCCTCTTGCATACACTGGAGGGCGTATGCGAGCTACCACATCATGAAGATGCGGCCGCTCCAAATAAATGACACCGTAGTATCACCGAGATGGCTGATCTCTACCAGTTAGCTAAATCACAAATTTGGACTCAAGCCTTCTGGCCAACAAAGGTCTGTGTAATCAAGAACAACACAGGAATAACTGCGGATGCATTTATTCTTGTTCTATAGAGAAGATGTATAACGGTGTTTAGTGTGTAACTTAAACTAGACATGCCACTCTCGTCCTGGAACATCACTGCGAAATTTCCTAAAATATCATGCACCTTAGAATTAGCATATTGTACTTTATAAATAATTTCCTGGAACATCGCTGTGAAAATAAATAAATTATCACGCACCTTATAACTAACATTCATAGTCAAAATATTCATGCACACATTCATAGTCAGATAAATAATTTAAGGTAAAATTGCTGGAAAAAAGAAATAATTAAATCCTAAAAGTAATTTCAGTTTCCTATTCCATCATCTTTGTCCAATTTCTGTCATAAGCCTTTATTGTAACCTGTATCTATCTACAAAACCTAAATACAGATTTTCATTGGTCAAATACCCTAGTTCTTAACAGGAATAAATCTTTATTTCTAAATACTTTACCAGAAGAACACTGACTTTAATATAAATTAGGTCTTAACTCACGACCTACAATTAATACAAACACAGACTCTATTTACTGTAAAACAAAGTAACTGACTCTAAAATATTATAATGTCTCACGGTCAATAAATCTACCAGAACTCCCCCGTCCTCGATCTGTTGATTTCTCCGTCCCAATCTCTAAAATCCCCTGAATTCCCGCTTGTGCTCCCTTTTACGCGTAGAATCCCTACTACTTTTGGAGGCGTGGATAGTTAACACCTCTTTCAGACAAATACTACTAATAGCCAATCAAACTTAACTTCTTTGGTTTTAAGAAAAAGTAAGGAGTGGCCACATCTATCCAGACTTATAAAAAATACCCGGAACCACACATGCGAAGTGCTGGCGCCTTAGCAACTCTTGACTTTTAGTTTATGTGACAGTTTCAAATAAATACGCTGAAATTATGACCTCTTGAAAATCCATTAGTGGTGTCAAAATTCGTATGTTGATTTAGGTTTTCAATGAGAGCAAGAACTTATCAAGACCCTTTTGAAAAAACCCAACTTAAAATAGTTTCCCATGAGAATTTTAAAGATAGCAGGCAAAAAATAATTTTCTGTATAAAATAATTTACGTGTAAAATCAAGAATCGTTACAGTACTGATACAAAATAATGTACATAAGTAAATTGAGTAACCCTATTTTACTCCCTATCTCAGCATGGACAGTATCAGAGTATCAGAGTATAGCTTTATAAGATGGTGCGCTAGTTTTGAGATAGGTCCCAAACCAGGTGAAGTCACGAATAAGACAAGAAAACAAGAGGGCAATCACAAATATTTTAATCTGACGTAACGTAAGCGTAACAAAAAAAATTTGGCCCATGACAAAGCGTCATTATGAATCTACGCTTTCTCATTGACCAAATTTTTTTGTACGATCGTGTTGTGTACGATAAGAATAAGGCTTTAATATAACGCTAGTCTTCGTGATTGAGCCTCTAAAGATAACAAACCAAAATACATAATTGTATTCATTGATATATATTGTTACTATCGTATTGTATTAAGTAAGAAAAAGTAGGAAGGCATTCAATGCATTGATTGTATCATATCTGACGTCTGTCAAATTTACATTCCAGGGCAAAACTTTTCAATTTGAATCTTATTCCAAAAGCAGACTAGTCGAAGTTTTCTTGCACGATTGCTACGTTATCTGTGCGGAAATTGAAAATGTGAAGTTTCATGCTGAGAGATAAGAATTTAAAATAATTTGAATTCTCATGCAGAAAATATTGTAAAAGTTTTCAACTTGCTCGATTTTCAGCGAAATTTAATATTGTACTTGAATACTGAAATAAATACAAAACAACAAACAAATATCTTCACATTTTTTTCCCAAGGATATGTTCATCTTTGTAAATCTATTGAAAATACCTTAGTAAACAGAAGTACAAGCAAAACATTATATTATTCGGTACAATCCACTTATTGCAAGCAATTAGCATTCTACGTAAAGATTGCAAGCCCATCACCACTTTTATTGGCCTTTCGAACTTTTAGTTCTAAGGCATGCCAATTTTCTCACGATGTTTTCCTTCAACGTTTCGAGCACTTAAATATCCATTAATCAAAAAACCTTCATAGTAGGTCACGCGTATGCAACGTTGCAAAGCTCTGCATCCATCAACTTGAAGCATGAAGGTGTTAACCTCACATGCCTGTAATTTCACCGGCACCCACAAACAGGAACACAGCAATGCTGCTTTACGGCAAAATATGCATGTTGGTTAGTATACTTCCCAGGAGGAACCCTTCACAAAGAGGTCTACTATTAGATTTTACCTTTTAATAGCTGCAATTAGAAAACCTATAAATTAAAAGTCTGTTTAGAAATGATCGGATACATCTATCTCGTTCATTTATAACGTTAGAATTATATAGAACTGACAAATTTACATAGAATTTTAACAAGATTCAGGGCCCTGATTCTCGTGATATATGTATTTAAAATATTATATATATATCGCGCGAACTGTCTAAATTGTATGGAAAATTGACATTTCTCGCAATATATATTTAACGTGACATTATTATATATCTATTGCTGAGTATCAGGACCCAGGCTATACTCGTAGCATACAAGAAGTTAAATTATGTTGAAATGGTGAATCATAATCCGGTCAGAACCAAGTTAAGACAGTTTAGTTGTTTTATTTTATTTATGCCGCTAAGCTGCTGTGCTGTGTGTCGGTTTCAAGGGTGTGGGTGTCGGTAAAATAACAGGCACAAGAGGCTTATCATCTTCATGCCTCAAGTTGATGGACGCAGGACATTGCACCGTAGAGCACGTTCAAAAAAACGTTATCTACGATACAATGCTTTGAGATCTTTAATAGTTACACATAACATCAGCGGGGTGATCGGCTATGTCTGTTGCAAACAGAAATGATTGACGCCGATCCTGGGTGCCTAGTGCGAGTTTTTTACCAGCTCGATCGCGTTTGCGTTTACGCAAATTTATATGCAATCGAGGTAGCTAGTATCTGGTATCTAGTGAGAAATGTGTGGCACTGACTCCACCGTGGGGTTGCGACTCTTTATGAGAGCTTTCATCAGGGTGAGTGAACGCGACGCTTACCCTTTCGCGTTCTGTCTAGCATGCCCTCACCGACGCTGAGACACTTATAAATTCGTTTTCAATTGTCGTCAGCATGAATGCAAAATTTAAAGATCCTTACTTTGAAACTGACGGACATTGACACAAACTTTCATCCCCCATTCTATCCCGTCAGGGGTAGAATCTCTAAAAATCCTTCTTTAGTAGCCTATTCCATAATTAAGGTATCTTTATGCAAAATTTCAAGTCTCTAGGTCCAGCGGTTTTGGCTGTACGTTGATATCACCAAGTCAGTCAATTTAGTATTTGAATTGGAATTTAAGGAAAAACTCCCAATTTTTGTCATCTTCACAAAAGTGATCCTGTCTAGACTTTGACGGCTTAATATGTAGGTTATTTTATCCGTCAAAGTTTCAGTCATGTTCTTAACTAATTCCTCGGGTATTTGTGAAGTTCATCTCAGGTACTGAATATTCTAGAACACCTTGTATTTGTATAGCAGGATCAGCGCATGCGCTCAGGTTAACGAGGCATTCGATGCCGCACATTCTTTACTCTTGTTCGAAACTATGCATTCTGTATATTGCATTGTTGGAAATTCGGGTCATTAATTTGGTTATTTATTTTATGGTAGAATTCGTGTTAAAAAGAAGTAACAGATTCACTTGCAGTTAAACACACACACACACCAGCCTATATCAGTCCACTGCTGGACATAGGCCTCCCCTAATAAAGGGGGATATGCCCATAATCCCCACGCTGGGCATGCGGATTGGGGATCGCAGGGCACACCTTCTCGCACCACCGACGCTGCTGCCCGTCGGTGGACAGGGGATTTAGCTGTGCCGATGTAGGCTGTGTGCTATGCCGCAATCAGCCGGCTGCCAGAGCCTCGTTTGTTGGTTAGCAGGGTGCACCACGTGCAGGTGAGGTTGGCTTGGGTTTCGTCGATGTGGGTTGAACCCCGTACACCCCAATAATAATATAACCCAGTTAAACACAACATGCATAAATCAAATATAAACATATAAACTAAAAAAAATAAGTTTTACCATATAGTTATGGTATATGTCGATAGGTGTAATCGAAATAATAACACAGAAAAATAATAATAGGTTTAAGGTAGATAAAATATTGGTAAAATAAGAAAAAACTAATAAAAAAAATCAGAACAATAATATGTTTTTATGTTATTTGAAGATAGAACAAGCAGATGGCCCACCTGCGGCGTGATCGGCTAACTCTATTGCAAACAAAAATGATTGACACCGATCCTATTTTAACAAATTGTGACAGTTTGTCAATTGACGTTCATTGAATTTCGACGGATGAAATGTCAAAGTTTCTAAAAACTGGGTGCCTAGTGCGAGTTTTTTACCAGCTCGATCGCGTTTGCGTTTACGCAAATTTATATGCAATCGAGGTAGCTAGTATCTGGTATCTAGTGAGAAATGTGTGGCACTGACTCCTTTCCATACAAATTTGCATAAACGCAAACGTGATCGAGCTGGTAAAAAAACTCGCACTAGGCACCCAGTTTTTAGAAACTTTGACATTTCATCCGTCGAAATTCAATGAACGTCAATTGACAAACTGTCACAATTTGTTAAAATAGGATCGGTGTCAATAATTTTTGTTTGCAATAGAGTTAGCCGATCACGCCGCAGGTGGGCCATCTGCTTGTTCTATCTTCAAATAACATAAAAACATATTATTGTTCTCATTTTTTTTATTAGTTTTTTCTTATTTTACCAATATTTTATCTACCTTAAACCTATTATTATTTTTCTCTGTTATTATTTCGATTACACCTATCGACATATACTATAACTATATGGTAAACCTTATTTTTTTTAGTTTATATGTTTATATTTGATTTATGCATGTTGTGTTTAACTGGGTTATATTATTATTGGGGTGTACGGGGTTCAACCCACATCGACGAAACCCAAGCCAACCTCACCTGCACGTGATGCACCATGCTAACCAACAAACGAGGCTCTGGCAGCCGGCTGATTGCGGCATAGCACACAGCCTACATCAGCACAGCTAAATCCCCTGGCCACCGACGGGCAGCAGCGTCGGTGGTGCGAGAAGGTGTGCCCTGCGATCCCCAATCCGCATGCCCAGCGTGGGGATTATGGGCATATCCCCCTTTATTAGGGGAGGCCTATGTCCAGCAGTGGACTGATATAGGCTGGTGTGTGTGTGTGTGTTTAACTGCAAGTGAATCTGTTACTTCTTTTTAACACGAATTCTACCATAAAATAAATAACCAAATTAATGACCCGAATTTCCAACAATGCAATATACAGAATGCATAGTTTCGAACAAGAGTAAAGAATGTGCGGCATCGAATGCCTCGTTAACCTGAGCGCATGCGCTGATCCTGCTATACAAATACAAGGTGTTCTAGAATATTCAGTACCTGAGATGAACTTCACAAATACCCGAGGAATTAGTTAAGAACATGACTGAAACTTTGACGGATAAAATAACCTACATATTAAGCCGTCAAAGTCTAGACAGGATCACTTTTGTGAAGATGACAAAAATTGGGAGTTTTTCCTTAAATTCCAATTCAAATACTAAATTGACTGACTTGGTGATATCAACGTACAGCCAAAACCGCTGGACCTAGAGACTTGAAATTTTGCATAAAGATACCTTAATTATGGAATAGGCTACTAAAGAAGGATTTTTAGAGATTCTACCCCTGACGGGATAGAATGGGGGATGAAAGTTTGTGTCAATGTCCGTCAGTTTCAAAGTAAGGATCTTTAAATTTTGCATTCATGCTGACGACAATTGAAAACGAATTTATAAGTGTCTCAGCGTTTTAAGATAATTCCACATCCGAAGAGGTAAAAGGCGAATTAATATATGTCACAAACACCACATTAATGCGAGCGAAGCTAGTTATAAATAAAAGAGAAAAACAGATAGCAACTTAAATATAAAGTATTGGTATTGAAAAACTGGAATTTTAAAGTACTGTCACATCGGTGAGGGCATGCTAGACAGAACGCGAAAGGGTAAGCGTCGCGTTCACTCACTCTGATGAAAGCTCTCATAAAGAGTCGCAACCCCACGGTTTACTAATGTAACGTAAACTATACGTGAAATAGTTATTTGAAAATCATTACAAGATACTCAAAAAACAAAATATTTAGTACAGCGATAAACCTTCTCTGACGAGTTTCACAAAAACACAAAGAAATTCGACAATGTTTTGCCTTCCCCATAGGGAATCATCATGGAATGATTGACTCGCTGTCCACCTTCGACAATCCTGTTTTTCAATATGAGTTAGTTAATTCACGTTAGTTTTATGTAACTCATATTTTCTTCAAAAAAATTTTTGTAGTTAAATACCTTTTACCCTTAAAAAGCGAATTATATTTGGAGATAGATTTAGTAAAACAAATCTGTATCGCTTTAATAAAGATCTCCTAATTCTTAATTCTTGCCAGTTTGCTTCTTTATTTATTTGAAATAATTTATTAACTTCCTTACGTTTTGCTACAAGATCATTTTTGCATCATGGTTTCTACTAAACAGTATATTTGCTATCTAGGTGTTCTGATAGGTACCCCATTTAAGAAGATAACACCGAGGTAAGCCAAGACTGAATTAAATTGCATAGTTTAAAAATTTCACCTCTCTTTGTCTCTGGCAAAAGGTTTTTTCTTTTTCGGATTATGTATAAGCCTTTTGAGCACCTTGTATAAGTACTAAAGTACAGTAAGCAACAAAAGTTGATTTATTTTTCTAATTGATTATCTGGCTATCGGTTTGACTCCAATACCTATAATGATAATAATTTAATGGTTTAATGGGATCGGTATGATTTCAACGACTGCTCGTTACTGATGTGAGTTTTCAACTGATTTAAGGGGCCTCCGAAGGACGAATTGCCCATACAAACGTAATACCAAAATGATTTCCAATTCAAGCATATTTCCACTATATTATTGTATTATTTGTATTCCAATAGTATTATCTAGGTTTCTGGATAGCTTTTTTTTTTACTAAATACTTACACAAAATAAAATAAAAGCCAATAGCATTTTGCACATTTTTATGTCAAAATTGACCACTTTTATTCCTCTTTGTTTCGGATTAAAAACAACAATATCTTACGTGTTGTTTGTTAAAGAACAGCTTATATTATCTAGTTACAGAATAATAATATTTTGTAAAGAATACATAAAGTTTTCAGTCATCATTTAAGGTATTACGGAACACAACCAAATTCTAAGAAAATTTTGAACGGCCAATATTGCTATCCCACCCGCACGGCTGAATCATCCATCAGCTAAACAGAGATGCGATATAGGGAGCAATCCTTTTCCCGCGTCTCGAATTGGAGTTGAGTGAGGTTCACCGCATTCATAATATGTATAAAATAAAAAGTAAAACACAAATAGCTCAATGCTAAGTATTTACATAATCAGCTCAATGCTTGTAAAAGTTGTATGTGCGAGAATATACGGGACATCTCAAGCATGGTCTACTGATCTCAAACCAGGCAGAGCCTACAGGCTCGTTTCAGAAACTAGAAAAGGCTATTTTCTCGATTAAGAGACATTTTAAAGTTATAACGATTTTTAACCACATTTTATAAATGGACTTTGGTTGCTAACCGTACCTTTCTCATAGTAAAACGTTAGCAACAGGTGGCTGTGCGAATAACTCAGGGCACTTTGCGTTTTTGCAATAAAGTCATGGTCTTAAGGGACGGGGTTGCGTGCGGAGTTATGATGGTTTCATTACATCCATGTATAATTATATAATGGTTAGCGAGTTAATTAATTAGCCACTTTGAAGGTCGGGTAGGCGTGGATTTGACAACTCATAATAATGTTTATGTAGAAATCTTTAGTAATAGAAATTTTTGAAAATAGAAAATCCATTCCAATCTTATGCCTGCTAGTAGTCCTTTTTACGAAAGAAGTTCCGCGGCAATTAGCGGAACTAAAGCCAAATTTCCAGTATACGTAAAAACACCGAACATTTATGAAGAAATCCTAGACAGAACAAATTATTTACATCATATTTTAATGGGAAACGTGTTGATTTTGCTATTCTTTTGATTCTTTTATACATGTATCTTGCTCGCACTACTCAACAATTTTGATGATATAAAATCACTGAATGTAGTTATGTAAAATAGCAAACCTTCACGGCCCAGAAAATATTAATGCAAAGGTTCAGCAATAATATCATTATGATTCTATCACGTTTTCTTACCAAAAAAACTGGTAACGTTCAGCAATAATACCATTTTGATTCTATCACGTTTTCTTACCAAAAAACTTTTTTGGTAAGAATTGCTTAACCTTACCAGTTTTTTGGTGCTAATTTTTTGTTCGGAAAACATGTTGGGTTCAACATGATATTCTTGCTGAACCTTTGTATTGTTATTTTCTAGGCCGTGAAGGTTTGCTATTTTGCATAGCTACATTCAGTGATTTTATATATCTTAAAAAATGTTGAATAGTGCGAGTGAGAGAGAGGTTTGACATTTATCGTCGCCTTTATCCATGTTGGAGTCCTTCGTGGCCTAAAAACGGGTTAGGTTCGTAAGGTCTGGATTTTAAAACGTCTGTGTGAGTAAAATGTCTGGGAGGAAAAAGTCGTAAGTATACCAACGTCTAGGTGGCAAAATTTCTTATTTTAAAAATGCCATGGTTGTAAAAAGCCTTGGTGGCAAATAGTTCTTGTTGCTTATGGCCTAGGTAGGGAAAACGTTTTGGTTGAAAATAGGCTTCTTTGTAAAAAGTCTTACTTGAAAATGGTTAGGTAATTACACAAATACTTAAAAACATTTTGATACTTGGATCATGGAGTTATCATTAGCAAGCTGAAGTGACAGTGAGTTGGCCATATCTGCCGAAGATCTGATAACCGTTGGGGTAAAAGAGTTCTTGAGTGGAAGCCGCAGCTCGGCAAACATAGTGTAGGACGCTCTCCAACCAGGTGGAGTGACGATTTGCGAAAGGCAGAAACTGGAAAGGTGGAAACTGGATGCGTCGAGCTCAGGATAGGGTGCAATGGCGCTCATTAGGGATTAGGGATCTGCAGTGGACTGCAATTTAGGCTGATGATGATGATGAGTAAGTTGGCATGCATCGGTTTAGTTTTTATTGAATAAAAATATCTTTTCCTAATATTATCTTTTATTTTAAAAATAATATATTTAATATCATAATATGATGACACACTTGTCTGAGGTGAAGTACTTCCTGAAAAAAGTACGTTTTCATAATCACAACCACGACATTTTGCTTATCTAGACGTCTTGCAAATAGTCATTTTGCAACTTAGGTATTCTACAAACTAGTATTTTTGCATCTACGACGTTTTGCCTACCAAGACATTTGATAATTAAGTTCAGTCGTTTTACAACCAACACGTTGTGTACACTTGGACTTTTATCCACCCAGACATTTTGCTCACAAAGACGTCTTACAATTCAGACCTTACGAACCTAACCCCTAAAAACTTTGACACCAGAGAGGGCCACCAGATCATACGAAGAAGAAGAAGGAGCCGAGTGAATGTTATAGGCTAAGTAAACATATCTAAAGTTGTTTGCACTTGGTAACTCAGTTTCAGGATAAAAATTTCTCAAGAACGATTAATTTTTCAAAGTTTTCAAAGGTGAAGTTTGAAAATAACTTTACCATACAAAGCGTATGAGGATCAGATAAGCGAGGAACTTAATATCTAGTTCAGTAGTTCCTAATCATAAATAAATTTCTTAGTTTAAGAAAACAAACAACTCTGGAATAAAGCTTATTATAAAATTTCTGATTATTTAGATGACAAAAAAGCTTGGGATGAAACTGTCTCCAACTCTCTCAAAAACAACGTAATAGTTAATAATAAACTTTGTAAAATAAAACAAGACTTTAAAAAAATATAAGCCAAGCAGAGTTTCTTGCCAATTCTGCTCTGTCTTCTCTGTTCCACCTTAGGCTAGACCTAAGACGAGCCAAATTGTCTGGCGATCGACTGGACAATCGCACTAATTGAAACGACAACTAAAGGAGTTAGGCCATGGCAGAGGCCTTCGATTGGCCTGAAAACTCCCACGCTAGAGTTGGACACTAGCTCATACGAAGAAGGAAGAAATAAAACCGGCCAAGTACAAGTCGGACCCGCGCACGAAGTGTTATTAAATATTTATTTTATTCACGGTTCATGAGATACAGCCTAGTGACAGACAGACAGACAGACTGACAGTAGATTCTTAATGATACGGTCCCGTTTTTATCCTTTGGGTACAGAACTTTAAAAGGGAGGATTTTTTAATCATATTTGCTGACTTATAACGAAGGCTGATAATAAAATTACTTATTCATGTAATTATACTTAAACTTATAATAAAATTTAACACTCCGAAACATCTTGACCACTCCGAAAGACACGAAACTTAACAGGAGAGTTCTAAATCAGTGGAATTGAATTCACTAGGGATTCGACAGACGAAAATAGAGTCACGCAAACCAAAGACTTGGCGTCAAAATTGCGAATTCTCGCGAGAACACTTCACCATCCACACTCTCTGCGAAAGTTCTTGCAAGAGTATTGCATTACACATTTCGTTTCGCGTCGCTATTCGATATGGACGACTTTGTCATTGCGGGGCGAAGGCACAAGTTCTCCCCCAAGAAACCCTTTGATTCGAGGCATGAAAACTGCTACCAAGCCAAGAACAGGCCAATGCGAGCACGCAAAGGCGAGTAACCGTTCACCTTCATGCTTTTCTGGTGTTCTCACGACTCCCAGTCAAGAGTGAGGATGGGCTGAAAAAATTTTGATATAGGAGTAGAGTAGGATTTGTGTCCAAGATTATTTAAATCTTCATGGTTGAGACATTCATAATAATAATGTTTTTAAGCTATTGCATAGCTTCTATCGAGGGCCTTGAGCGCGGGGACCGAATCCAGAAATTCCGAAAAAAAACCTCACGCTCCCCACTTTTACTTAATTTTATAATCTGTTGCTTGGAAATAGAGTTCATATTCAAACTTTTGTATTCTATTAGTTCTTCGTCGCAACGTCGCAACGTCGCAGTCTAGTGTTCAACACAGTAAAGATAGCCACACATCCATGATTGGCCTCTGACACGAACTGACGTCTGACGTTTTTCACCTGAATCTAATTTCAGATTTGTTTTGAAATTTCTGTCATCACAATCTTTTCTTTGGAATTTTTATTGCTTTTAGATGTTTATGTGTTTCAATTATAAGTGAAATCGTATAAAACGGGTGCTACTAAATGTAGTGTCCCTACGTGTGAATCAAAAAATGATAGTGGTATCATAATACACTGTTTTCTGCAAACGCCCTTTAAGTAAATTTTGTGGCTTAGTCAAATAAACTCTACATTTTTGAATTCACCTAAAATTAATAAACTAATGGAAAAAAAAGTTTGTTCCAAACATTTCGTGCTTAAATTTTACGAAAACGGTCATCTTTTAGGCATAATTATTGCGCGACCAACTCTGTTTACGGCGGCAGAAATTTGTAGTGGGATTCCAAAAGATAGACAAAGTGAGTAAATTCCCATGTACTTTTAATATACTATTTCAAACATAGTAAAATAAGCATCGTACGAAACGAATTCATCAATTTCATTCGTTTTTGAATATTCAAAAATTATGTAGGTAAGAATAGGGCTGTGTAAAACACCTATCAACTACATTTTATCGACTATCGATGTTTTGACAAACATCTATGGACGAAAGGTGTGTATGCGTATAAGTTAGATACCTACTACATACTCGGATTATTAAGCTATTGCATAGCTTCTATCGAGGGCCTTGAGCGCGGGGACCGAATCCAGAAATTCCGTAACGAAAAAAACCTCACGCTCCGACGGGCACGGAGGTGTGGCTTGAAGGCCGTGCATTGTCTAACGTCGTTTCTTTTCGGCTGTCTTCGACACGGTGTTTGTGTGCGTGCAACTAGACGTATTGTACGACTCTACGAAGCTCGCACGAATCGAGACGATCACCACGCTCAAAAAGTGTAACTTGAATTAATATCAAAGAAAAAGAAATACTGCATAAATAAAATAAATAAATAATTATAATTGCCTAAGTTGATACAAAATGCTATGCAATAGCTTTACCGCGGCAGTCCCCGAGTGCCACACGTCTTTTTATTTTATTTTATTTATTTGGGAAGATAAACTGTCATACATTGCATATTTTAACCTATGCCCCATGACATCATCCACAGAATAAATACAAGTAAATTATATGCAATATAAAGAAGTTTAAATTTAGATTTATATAATAATAAAATAAAAATATAAAAGACAAAGAATTACATTCAAATACATTTTGCCCCTCAAAGTAATAACAATTTAAACGAAGGAATGAACGCACTTTACATCCAAAAATAAACTTTTCACTAAAATAACTCAAGTATTACCACCAACGGAAATAGGTTAAACATTTTAAATTATTCAAGGGTCCTGTGCCGAGTGAGATGCCGACCGAGATGTCACTGATAAATTGTATAGTGCTAGATTATTTTAAACCTTACAGTTATCGCAATTAAATTTAAAATTACTTAAAATTAAATACGAATAAAGGACAGTTGCTAGAAAATTTTAAACCTTAGCAAATGTCTGTAAAATTGAATTAATTTTTATCAACAAATTTCAAAAGCTATTAAACAAGTATAACATTAACAAGTTTTATAATGTAGGGTTAAATATTTGCCGACCTCGTTGGCACATTGGATGACTAGCCAACGAACAGTTTTGGGTTTGAATCCAACTGTACGACAAATCATATCTTCAAACATGTATTCCTGGTGTTGGTACCATGGTATACTGACTCATAGTTCCTGATAGAAAGGATACAGGAAAGAACTCATAATTAAGACATTTGTGACTGTAATAATTATTATTATGTTACTAGTATTACCAAGTAGTTAAATTTAGCATGCGTTTAAATCCAAAAAAAAAAAAACATTTTTATTCAACGGTAGTAGAGTTTTATATACAGGGTGGGGCAAAATTTTTCCTTATTGAGGGCAGGCACCTTTTCTTTAGGTTTTATTTCCTAGGAAACTATAGGTTCATTTTGAAGAAAAAACAATTGCATTTTTGAAATTTTGTTAAGATTCAATGTGAAAATTCAATCAAACCTATAATTTGATAAGAACAAAACCTTCTAACTACAAAAAAAAAGGTGCTCAATGAGGTAAAATTTTGCCCCAACCTGTATAAAGTGATATCGCCAATAAGCTGCAAGACAATAATGGCTGAGATGGTATGGGCATGTCAAGAGACGATCACTTGAATAAGATGCAACCAGGTACCTACTAGAACTGTCCATCCCCGGTAGAAAAGTCTAGAAAAGTATGAAGAGGGAGACCTAAGATCACTTGAATAGAGGTTTTACGCAGAGACATGGTGGCATGTAACGTTTCGTTCTTCTTTCTTATATATGTAAAGCTAAGAAAGAGAGAAAGGCAGTAAAGTTTAGATAAGCCTTTAATAAGCTTTAGTATAGGTCGCGACTCGTAAAAAGAACGCTGGCGGTAAGCTGCGCATTAGGCCGTCTACCATCGAGATAATTATAAAGAATTCTATAGAGTGACAGTCTTCAAGTGAAAACTGTCAAAAATCGTCCAAGCTTACTTGACATAAATAAACATCAAAATGCCAAAGAAGATCGGTCAGTTTCATACAACCTGTGACCCGAGACCTGACCATAAAATGTCGCGTTAGACCTTTGTCCTAATTGCTAGTTCTTATTGCAGGATATCATGTTCATTTAATTGTTTTTTTTATTAAAGCTGGAGAATTTTTCTGGGTATTTATTTTATACTTTTAGGTTGCGATCGATTAGGACACTGACGCCAATCGCCATTATACAAAAACTAACCAGAAGCATGCTTTGTTATTGGCAGTTTTGTTTTAGATGGTTGACATTGGGACGAGAGATGCACAATGTGGGTGAGAGTGCGTTCAATAACCATGATTCGTTATGATAGGGCGTATTGCGATCAATATTTATGATTAATTTACTAAGTATTCCGGCTTCAATAAATAAAGATATTAGTTATAATTTCAATACTCCATTATCAAGAATATTTTTACATAATTCGCATTTTTAGTCGCTTCCATTTCTGGTCAGGTCTGAAATGACCGGCCTTCTTTGCACAAATTTAGACATTATGTTCCTTGAAAAGTGTTCGAATTCTGCGCAATTGACAGGGTGCACAGAATTTTGGTACAGACACTTTTTTTCCACGTTTTCCACTCTAGAGTATAAATATTTTTTCACTTCTCTTGCTCAAAAAGTGTATCATAATAGTGTAGCTTAGCGGGCCTAAAACTCGAGTTTAATACCTCGGGCTAAAAAGTATTTTTTCTTTTTAATTTTTGTCTAAAATCATCAGCCCGTACAAAGCATTCGTTCTCTTACATAAAAACTCGACTTCTTGGTGCTCCGTCAATCTTTTTTTTTGAAAATAGAACCGTCTTGGTGATGTGTTATGAAGGTTGATTCTTCCCTTCACGGTAGAATGCGAACTGTTTCGTTGCGGGTTAAATACTGAAAATTGCCTAATTTTGAATTGTTTTATTTTCTCGCAATCGAAGTGAAAAGTAGAGTGTTTTACTCGGGCCAAAACCACCCATTATAACTCGGTCTTGTCATCCTCCCTCGCTACGCTCGGGAGTATAACAACCTCGTATATAATGGGAGGGTTTATTGTAAAACAATCTACTATGATGCCCCCTGCACTTCTTTTTATGTACATGAAACGTACCTACTATACAAAAATAAAGTAGAACATTTTTGAATTTATTGACAGATAGTTTTAGCAAGTCACTTGGGATTTTGTTCTAAAAGCGTACACATTGCCCTTCTTTTCTTCGTATGAGTTTGTGGCCAACTCTGATGTCAGAGTTTTTAGGCCGCCCGAAGGCCTAAAAACGATTGACTAACTTTATGGAGCCTATTGGGAAAAATTAGTTAATCTTTTTTTTTAGTGTTATGTTAAGATTATGATTGCTATTTAAAATCTTTGACTAAGTTATAAGAAGAAAAAGCTTACGATATTTTAAAAGATAAATTTAATGTTTAATATTATATTTATGACATCGTTGTTAATTATTAGTTTTTGACATTATGCCTACTTAAAATTTTGATATTTTCTTCTATTACCTGTCATTTCATGTTTAATTATGTAATCCACTTAATTGTTTAGATTAATTTTCTTTGTTTTTTTTCGTTTTGTTTTGTAAGCCTGTTAAGTTGGACTAGAGATACTTACTCAAATAGCTTTAAGACCAATGTACCTAGTGCCACAAACAATAAATTTATCATTTTTATCATTAAAAAATATTTACTTAAACAAATTGATATTAACAATATTAAATATAATAATATGAGGTATCGTTGTACGTTTTAAAATGCCTTTGATTATATAAAAGGCTTTTCAAAAACATTCCGACTTCACGCTGTCAGTTTTTCCTTTGGCTTTGTTATCAGAGCAAAGTAAACTCATTAGAGAATCTGCTAATTACCTCGTTGTAAAGAGAAATAAATGAGGGCAAATGCAAACAAACAATAAACGAATCAACACTGTTTCTGGTGATACCGTGCTCTAGTCAAGTGGTTTTGCAATTGTTATCGCTTAGAGAAAAATGAAACAGCCTATTTTTAGAAGTAGAATTCTTTGTGTTTGAAGACGTAGAGTTCTTTTCGAAGGGCTCATTGAAGGAAGTACTATCACCGTATCTATTTCTGCCGTGAAGCAGCATTGCTTTTGAAGGGTGTGGGTGCCTGTGAAATTATAGGTATATTGCCACAAGATGATGGACACAGGGTGTTGCATCGTAGAGCACGTTAAAAACATGCGTGAACTACGAAACACTTCTTTTTCATAAGTTATGGTTACCACTAACGTCAATTGGGTAATGTGCTAGTTCCATATTCACGTACCATAAAAAATATTTACCGGGCATTTCATTTACAGCCTGCGCACATTGGACGACAAACGTCAGCGATTAGACGCTACGACAAGTTGTGGGGGACAATTTTCATATATTTTGTTTAAAGCTCCGCACACACAGCGACAATCGCGACAGCAAGATATGACAGACGCTTGCGACTAAGCGCGACGACAAAGCGTCGTGTTTGCGAGGTCTGGGTGCCTAGTGCGAGTTTTTTACCAGCTCGATCGCGTTTACGTTTACGCAAATTTATATGGAATCGAGGTAGTGTCATCTAGTGAGAAACGCGTGGTACAAATTTTCGTAAACGCAAACGCGATCGAGCTGGTAAAAAGACTCGCACTAGGCACCCTGTTAGTGAGCATATAATGTTATGTTGACGTACCTTTGACTCCACCACCATATAAAAAAAAAAAACGAACTGCCGTGCGTTAGTCTCGCAATAACTCGGAAATGTCGGAAATTTTGTCTGTTTTGTTCGTCTTGATTCAGGGATGGTTTAGAAAATAAATGAAAAACTCCAAAAAAACAGCCAAAAAAAACTCAAAGGAACAGCCGAAATTGGTAATTTTGTATGGGAATTGCCACTTCGGATTGCAAATCAATTTGGTAGCACGAATATCACTGGCTAATCTAGTAATTATCTTAATAAAGTTCATTATTGCGTGAAAAAATCAGTGAAAGACTAAAATTCATTATAGAAAATATCTAAACAAGCAGTCTTTATACCTCCCAGATTATAATTCAATCAGGCTAACTGAAAGAGGCAAGAAAACAAATCATAAACATCAACAACAAAGCGCGGGTAGTTTCCTTTAACAAGTTTTTAATGAACAAAGTACTCAAGCGAAAGCTCCGGTCTCCTGAAGTGAGAATCTTCGATGCCGGCCGTAATATAACGGTGATGTAAAGGTATTATTATTTTATGACGTTTTAGCTCACCATCATTATCACTATTATACCTTTTTAGGGTTCCGTACCCAATGGGTAAACGGGACCCTATTAATCAAACTCCACTGACTGTCTGTCTGTCTATCTGCCAGCAGGCTCATGAATCAGGATAGCATCACAGATAATGTATTTTTAAAAACATAATAAAATAAATTATGCTTTTATTTTATTAAGTTTTTAAAAAATACATCATCTGACTCTGAATCAGACTCGCACTTGGTCGGTTTTTTGACTTACTGCTTGGCATAGACTTTTTTATCAGTTTTCAGTTTAACGAAACGAATAAATGAATATGATTTACTGAAAAGAACATTGTTCACTTATATGAGTACATACAATATTCTTACTTACTATCATAACTAATTATGTAATATTAAATTACAACAGTTCACCAACTGTAGGTAGCAGTAGGTAAAGTAAGTTTTACTAATGTTACTATAATGGTTGGTACCGTTACGCTAACTTAATAAATATTGTCATAAATATATTGTTTCAATCTTTTCTTAAATATGTGCATTGTTATACAATTCTTATTTGTATCGGGTAAGCTATTGTAATTAACTGTGCACCTTCATAAAGAATATTTCTTTTTCCATAGTTTGTTCGCGGACTCCTTAGTGTTAACTTATTGACACAGCTCACCCAAACCTCTAATAGGTATTGCAAATGATATTTAGCTAGGGAAATAGATTGCAGAATGCAATTATAGATCACCTCGATCCTGAGCTAGTCGAAGCTAGGTGCCACCCACATCATCAAATTCAGGTTCCGTATCTCAAAAGGAAAAAGAAACCCCTCCTGTAAGATCAATTCATTGTCCGTCTGTCTGTCTATCTGTTTCGAAACGGATTAACTTTAAAAGAGGCGTTAGATTGATTCCTGCACCAGTAGGGGAATTTTTAAAAGTTACAAATGTTTTGTTTAATCCGTTAGTTGTTCCATTCTGTTTCACCTCTAGGCGCATTGGGCAAATGTCAGCCTGAGACGCAAAACTTTGCGGGTTCAATTCCCGGCGCGAGACTAATGGTTGACAAGGTTGGGTATATCCTATTTTGATATGTTCAATTTTCAAAAAGATATCGAGTAATAATATTTATAAAAGTGGCGCATCACAACACGACATATCTTAAAACAATAACAAATTCTAGCTCAATCGACACTGACGGATTGTTTCTAGCCTTGGTGATTTATAAATTTTTCTTAGCTATTAGCTTATTGTTTTTAGCAGATTGAGCTTCAGGAACCGCGGCTTAACTCCCTGGTATGCGCATTAATTTAGCTTCATTTAAATAATTGCAGTTTTCCCTCGCTATGCTCACAGTACTCTGGATATTGCGCGATCAAATCAAATTAGCTAAGTGAAATCTTGCTAAACAAGCTATTATTGGATTAAAAACAGAAAACCTAGTATGGCAGGTGATTTTACGCAATAATATCACTAATTGAGTATGAGTATAAATTTAAATGTGGTAAGAGAACTTTATTTCTCAAAAGGAATTATTAATTATTCAAAAAACAAAATCAAAACAATAAGCATCATTTCAAATTTTGCAAAAGCTATGCAATATCAGTTGTCTGAAAGGGATCGTTTTCAGCAATAAGGCTGTATATGACACTTTCTGAACAGGGGCGGATTTGATCCATTGGTCGCCCTAGGCATATGAAAGATTGCCGCCCCCCTACTCGCTGTAAAGCACGACAAAAATACCAACGCCCCGAGCCTACTCTTTGCCTTTGGCTTTTTGAAAGGTGCGCTTGACTTCACTAGGGTTGCAAACTTTTTCGGGAACCTACCACCCGTGCGACTATTACCTCTGTTAAGCCTGGATACCAGACACAATAGGATAAACACCTCGCGTTCCGCTATGTATGAAGTGAAAAAGTATGAAGAAAAAAACCTACCAATTTTTGCCGCCCCCTAAATTTTGCCGCCCTAGGCCCGGGCCTACTTGGCCTATTGGGAAATCTATACTCAATACTCAATACTCAATATATTTATTGTCATCACATGGTTATAAGGTAACAGAGTTAACACAGTAGTGTGGTAGTATCACATGTGGACCCCTTAGGCCATGGCAATTTGTAGAAGGCAGACCGAGGCTTGAGGCAAATCCACCCCTGTTTCTGAAAAACAACCCTACATATTCAGCACTGCTAGCAGGGCATGGCGCGGAGCATCTGTCCGTGTCAAGCAGTCAGCGTGTTAACTTCTAAAAATCCAGGACCAACATTTTAACATACCTTCCGAAGCACGGCAGTGGTTCAGATCTAAATGCCAATAAACGACCCATAATAGTAGTTTCCGGGTGGAGTGCTGCTCAATTGACTCGTTTAACGTGGTAATAGTTTTGTTACTTATCACATTTTACACTCGAGAGCAATGAATCCGGGTCACTCAAAGAATCCAAAAAATCTCGGAAAGTAAGAATGCTAGGTTAATGCAATAAATTGTATTTAATAGACAATTTAATACTCCTTAAATGAAAGTTAAAAAAATATGAGTCACCATACATTTTATTTACACAAAATTACATAAAGAAAAAAAACTGCTGATCTCTCCTTAAAACAAAAATAGAAAACATGAAATTTTTGAACTTTATGACGATTTTCTTGAATTTCAATACTTCGTATTACCTCCTCGTGCTTCCATTACTGCGTTTACGCGGTTTGGCATGCTGTACACCAAGTTCCTTATACGATTTTGGGGAATATTCTCCCATTCCTCTGTGAGAGCAATTTTGAGCTCAGGAAGCGTGATTGGGGGAGGGTTTCGTTGTTTTACGCATCTCCCTAGCTCGTCCCAAGCGTGCTCGATCGGGTTGATATCCGGGCTGCGCGCTGGCCACTCCATACAAGTAATGTTCATCTCTTGAAGGTAGTCATTCACAATCCTACCTGTATGAGGTCGGGCATTGTCATGCATAAATATAGCATCCTCACCCAAATTGACCATAAATGGACCAACGTGTTCGTTGAGGATTTCTTCCACATATCTTACGCTAGTTAAAGAGCCGTTTTCTATGATCACCAGCTCTGTGCGACTTTCAGAGGAAATTCCGGCCCACACAAGTACAGACCCACCACCGTAGGCTACTTTTTCTTCGATGCATGCTTGCTTGAATCTTTCCCCTGGTCTTCTATACACTCTGTGTCTTCCATCGTGCTTGTAGAGCATAAATTTTGATTCGTCGGAGAACATAACTTTCGACCAATCTTCAATACTCCAATTTACGTGGTTCTGGGCATATCTTAGTCTTGAAATACGATGGCCACGCTCCAGTTTAGGGCCGTTTGCAGGTCTAAGGGGTTTTAAGTTAGATTCAGCAAGCCGACGTCTTACTGTCCATGCACTTGGGTTACTTCCTCCGAGGCGTCGAAACTAATTTGTGAGTTCAGTTCCTGTGAGAAAGCGATTTCGAAGCATGGTGTTCACCAAGTATCAGTCTTCTCGTGCTGTGGTACACCTAGTTCTGCCCGTTCCTGGTCTGCGTAGGTTAGAACCAGTTTCTTCGTAACGTCGGAGAACTCTTTGTACTGTTGACAGCGACACACCGACAGTCCTGGCTGTATCGCGCTGACTCCGGCCGGTTTCCACCAATGTAAGTATTCTGGTGCATTCTTCAAGTGTAAGCGACATGATTTCAGCTTGAATAATGAATATTGAGCACTATCAACCTGGTTTATGTACCAACATAAATGACAGATTACAAACAAAAGCAAAAACAAATCCTGTAATTTCGTAGTTCCATCTTCGACAGTGTTCCCTTTTCAAATTTGATTTTTTTATGATATAACTTTACAATAACTAAGAAGTTTTAATACTTTCATTTAAGGAGTATTAAATTGTCTATTAAATACAATTTATTGCATTAACCTAGCATTCTTACTTTCCGAGATTTTTTGGATTCTTTGAGTGACCCTGATTCATTGCTCTCGAGTGTATATTACAAAATGATTTCTAAATCGTTTCAAAAATGACGGAGTTATAAACATCAAAAATACATCCGAATTGAGAACCTCCATCTTTAAGTCGGTTTCAAATGTTGCAAAATACGATAATTACAGTACTAAACAGTACAGTTACTAAACCAGAACCAAGCTTACCCACATTATCATAAAGTAGGTGTTAGTGTGGAGTTACGAGCGAAGCCTCAATACTGTGGCCTGAACTTCAGCTCAACGATTATTTTGTCAAGTTTACTACCGCCTCTACCGGTAAGCTAAATATACTGTCTGTGTCCTTCCCAAAGCACGAGGCCGATCATCAACTCGCTGGACCTGACGCTAAAAAAAAAAGTGAAGTAGTATAGTTATTTGTGCAGGACTTATCCGGGGTAGTAGATACTACCACCATACCATGCTTCTTTCTGCCGTGAAGTAGCTGTGCTGTGTTTTGGTTTGAAAGGTGTGGGTGCCGGTTAAATTACAGGCACAAGAGGCTTAACACCTTCATGTCTTAAGTTGGCTCAGGTCGTAAGGACGAGGCAATACTTTGTTATAAGTCATGGTTACCACTTAACATCAGGTGGGCCGTATGCTTCCATCTTCAGGTATTATCTAAAAGAAATACTATTCAAGTCAAAGTCAAAGTCAAAATGCATTTATTCAGTTGAAACCAAACAATTTAAATCGTATTTTTTTTAATTCACACCAATTTGTAGCGCGTCTAAACAGAGAAAAATTGGCAAGAAATTCTGATTGGCTTATAATTTTTAATCTCTTTCTTACAATTGCTATTATTCTTAACATTGTTTTTGAGGAGTTGATTACTAGTTGTGCAACGTGTACGAAACAGGTTGGTACGTCTCTGTAGCCAACCTCTATCTACAAATAACCCAATTTAGCTCCACCGCTACTCAACGATAAATAAATCCGTCAATAAATAAATCACGTTCGTTAATCAATGCTCATATTAAACACGAAAACCAAACAAAAACCCACCTTATTACCTTCAGCTACGATCCAGTATAGCAAACACATTTACTACGTGAAGTTATCTATTTTGTTCATATTATATACCGACCTGCTTTACTAATATCAGCTTTATTACCCTAACATAGGATTGAACACTCGAATTTTACTATAATAATGGAACATTATTATTATTTTTATTATTATAATGCTGGACGTTATCACACAGCATCATGTAGCCCCAAACTAGCTTGTAATTATGGGAACCACATGATTGATATACATAAATACATTTTTTTTTGTAAATACATACATATCATACATAGAAAACACCCAGAACCGAGACAAATATCTGCAGAACCTGCAAACATTTATCCCACAGGGGGAATCGAACCCGCTGAATCGAATTATCATCATCATCAGCCTATATCATTCCACTGCTGCACATAGGCCTCCCCTTATAAGAACGAGGATATGCCCAGAATCCCCATGCTGGGCAATGCGGGTCCGGGAGCGCAGGGCACAGCATTTCCACTACCCCGACGACGCAGCTGCCCATTGGCAGTCAGGGGATTTAGCTGTGCCGTTCTTTAGCTGCGCTATGCCGCAATCAGCCGGCCACCAGAGCGCGGTTTGTTTTACAGCAGAGCGCACCACGAGTAGGTGAGGTTGGCTTGGGTTCCGAAGATGGAGGCTGGAACCCCTTTACACCTCACTTTATAATCTAACAATGGGCCAAAATACCATGATTTGGCTTCAAGTAAAAGAGTCCTGATTTCTACTACATAAAGATCACAATGGCTTAACATCGGATATCACACATCAGAAGATAGTAGCTTTATTCAATAGCTCTTATTACAGTGCTGGAAAGTACATAGTGCTACGAGCAATTTCAGCGTAAATAAAACTATCAGTCATAGGTTTCTACACGAACGAGAAATCGGTATTGTTTACTCAAATCAATCAGATTGGTGAGAATGGTAAGGGAAATTCCCGAGAAAATCAAAATAATTCGGGAAAATACCCTGAGCCGCTCATTGTCAAGGTAAAAAGTTGTATAAAGCATTTTCCGCTAAAATGATGAATTGACTATTTAGAGGCATATTTAGAGGAATATCTAATTGTTTGTTTTTATTAACAGTTTTTGATATCTAAAAGAAGAGAAATATATTGGGTAAGGGGTACCAAACTTTTATAGTGGCCCTATAGATTTACATCCGAATAGATTTAATAGAACCATGAAGTCCGCTTCTCACGCGTGCATTGTCACAATGTTTATAGCATTATATTTTTTAGCATTATATTTCAAGAAATAGGTGAAAAAATATTATTTCAAAATAACATTCCTGCAGGTTGGTGTGCTCCCCTCACTATACATACTCACCGACAGTCGTATTCGTCATTCGTTTTTTGTGTGTGAATTAGTCCTTCTTTTAACCATAAATAAATACAGATATTTGTAACAAGTTTATATCTTTATATTAAGGATACCTATATAACATATATCTCTGTTACAAAAGGTCCTAACTCATTTTGCTAGTTAAGACGAATACAACCAGTCCTGGTCTTCAGCTCTAGAGTACACCATCTCGATAGTTCTACTATCGCGATGGTATCGACTTATCGAAAAAGCTACAAGACCTACAAAGTTCTTCTTTTTTACTTCACAAGCTGTGTGATACACAGAACAACACACCCAATTAAGTCAGTGAGCATTCGTAGCATAATGTTTGCAGCAGCTCGCGACGGCGCCGGAAGCTGGTGACGGGCCGATTCCGGCGCAGCTGCCAGCGCACCGGCAATTATCCAGGGCTGCTACTTCCTAGGTGAGAACTAAATATTTTGAGGTGTAAGCTGTTTGGCGCTTTACAGACCTCGCAAACATGACGCTTTGTCGTCACGCTTAGTCGCGAGCGTCTGTCATATCTTGCTGTTGCGATTGTCGCCATGTGTGCGGAGCTTTGAACAAAATGTATGAAAATTGTCCCCCGCAGCTTGTCGTAGCGTCTAATCGCTGACGTTTGTCGTCCAATGTGCGCAGGCTGTTAATCATAATTTATAGCAGACTAATATTATAAATGCAAAAGTTTGCGATAGTCTGGATTGCTGGATAACATAGGCTCCTTGGCTGCTTTTCACGGTGCCCTATTTCTAAGACATCACTGTCCGCCTGTCTGTTACCAGGCGGTATCTCATGAACCGTGATAGCTAGATTGTTAAAATTTTCAGAGATGATTTCTGTTAAACTACTAAAAACAGAATAAAATAAATATTTAAGTGAGGAGACCCTATAGAGATACAATGGTACGGAGCCCTTCGTCCGCAAGTTTGACTCGCACTTAGCCGGTTTTTATGTAGGTACGTAAAGCCGCGGGATCCTGAATTGTAATATTTTTTATAGCCATACCTACATCCTTTAATTTTAAATGTTTTTAAATTCTCACAAATGCCTCTCAACTGCCTCGACTCGAGGCAGACCTCGTTTATTAGTGAATACCTCTTGGTTTACTTAACATAAAGCTAATTTGTTTATTCGCGCTAGACTTGCGCCAAAAATTTCACCATGTAAAAAAAACACTCGTAGCATCTTTTCATATCATAAGATTATCATTCCGTTATTATTTTATCCTGTCTGATCCCACTGTAGGGCAAAGGCCTTTAAAATAAATAATATCAGTTAAAAATCGGTTCAGATTTACCGTAAAAAAGTATCTTCGGTATACATACATTGATACTTTTACATAATATTAGCTTATATGATTTTGTGGTATCCCTATTATGGCGGGTACCGGCGAAATACCGTGGAGAACGTTTTATTCAAACAAAGCGGTATTGTAGCTGAAATCGAGAAGGGAAATTGTGTAATTCTGTTATCTTTATGAACCTCGCCTAATTTTGTCGTTTCGTTGGAGAGTTTTAGTCGAATTCATAACAGTTTTTATCCATGAAAATATGCTTTTAGACTAATTTTTAATTGCACATTTTTACTTCTACCTAACAAACTATGTAAAATTTATTTAAGCTTTCAGGCTTACAAAACCTCCAGATACATAATTTTCTGTTAAACAATTTTATGTTATTAGATAAATTTTTAAAAAGATTTTTTTTAATGTGTAATATGCAACTAACTATGTATATTTATGCTTTTAGACTTATTTTTATTGCATTTCCTTTTTCTTTCTATTTAAACTATTACGTAGCATAGGTAGCTACTATAGGTATTGTATATAGTTTTCCTTTTTAATTATTTCTATAAGTTTTGTGTATGTACACTTTGTATGTTTGATGGTGTGCACCCTTGTCTGCCTACTTGTCTGTATTATGTGTGTGTGTGTGTGTGTGTGTGTGTGTGTGTGTGTGTGTGTGTGTGTGTGTATGTGTGTGTGTGTGTGTGTGTGTGTGTGTGTGTCAAATAAATTAATATTCTATTCTATTCTATTCTATATAATTTCTTCAGGCTTACAATACGCCTGATACATATTTTTTACTTTACAAATTTTAACGTTTTTGACAATTTTAATGGCTTTTTTTTAGTTTGTCCTTAACATTGTTAATATCATTATGCTTTTAGACTATTTTTTTTTTGTTTTTACTATTCAACTATGTAAAATTTCTTCAGGCGTAATATGCAGGTTTTTTTTTACTAAATAAATAAAATGGAACGACATGAATACCTTCTCAGTCATCTCACCCCAAAGGTCGTAATTCCGGAATAAAACCTAATAACAACCCTTATGAAATATTATTCATACAATTTATTATTTGTTCAAAGAAGCGTGCTAACCAATGAACTGTGAAAGGCTTCGATTGGTCCCCCACTCTGATGCTGTGACAACACTGTTATGTCCAGCTACTTATATCTAAGTAGGCAATAATATGGCTTAGTAAATAATAAATAAATGATGCCGGATATTTTTACACAATATTATAATGAACTAGCTTTTGTCTAAGGCTTTGCTCGCGTGGTACCGCTTATATAAGCTTATGTGTAAAACCATTAAATTTTGAAATGTGTGTTATGTTTTATGTATTTAGTAGAAGTAAAGGGCTTATTTCCGATTACAATCTGTGTATATTCCAAGTTTTATTCAACTCCGTTTAGCCTTTACGGAGTTGAATGGGTACAAACATACTCACAAAAACACATATACACATACACATATTAGCGCGCGCGCAAACACACACACAAACTTTCGCTTTTAACGCTTCTAAACCATAGCTAACCAACCTAGTTTTAAAAAATTTCGCTTTACTAACTTCTTAGTTCCACCGATACAACAAAGTGCGCATGTAAAGATATTATGTACAATTTTACAAACCTAGTTTTTCTTGTGCCCTCAAACATTTATTTTTCTAGATAGCAACATTGATTTTTATATGGCAACGTCGTAACATTTCACGTCTGCTGGTTATATTCGTAACACAATACGTAACAAGGTAGCCTTTATTAGTGTTATGAGGGTTATGGGAGCACGGGCTATTAGTTATAGGATCCTTTGAAGCGTGAGCCCATCACCCCACAGGATAAAGTTTTATATTAAAAATTGAATCTTTGTTTTTTGCCTTGATATTTTTATTTCATCAGCTTTAGCACACCCAAGATGTAATATTTCAGGCCATTCTCTTTTATGTTTTCAAACGATAATAGCTTTTTGAATTAGAATCATTTTTATACAGAATATTATATACTTTAATAAAATTTTGTTCTGTATGAGAAAGATTATTGTTAGAAGAAAGGGAGGGAAGGAAATATGATATGCTTTTGGAGATGCGGTGCTAAATGAACGCGGTGATGGACTGGGACGTGGCGGGAATAATTCAATATATATTATATGATATTTATAGTGGCCAGTCCAACTTTTGCAATAAAATAATTTTAACACGTTAGCTGCTGGCCTCGTACATGACGCTACGCGCTATGCGCGAGGAGGACGACTCCCTGCAGTATCATAACTGTGTTTTTAGCACTCAAAGTGTTAATTGGGTACTTTTTGAAATCGGAAGCGCTCGAATTAAAATGCCACTCAGTCTGCTTCATTTAATATTCTAAAATGGATAGAGTTTAGTTTAAGTGGGGGCGATGATAAATATTAACTGTTATATCGTAAGCGTTTCGTGAAATTTTGGCCAATGAGAAAGCGTAAATTCAAATCGTTTTATCATTGGCTAAGTTTTATAACGTTTCGGTTGAAAGGTATTATTCGATATCACTTCAGTTCTTTATTCAATGGCTTCTGGGATAGTTTTGAACTATTTGGCCAGTATCAAGTATAATTGTTTATAAACCTGAGAAACACGGTCGAAATAAATAAGGTCGACGAGATAGTACGCGTCGCCGGGCAAGCGTGGATACGTCTAGCACAAGACCGTGGTGGATGGCACAAACTCCGGGAGGCCTATATCCAGCAATGGATAAAGTCGTGAATGATGATGATGATGAAACCTGAGAAAAATTTACTGATGTTAGATAGATAACACTTTATTGATCACCACATTCATACAGGAAACAGTTAGAGTAACTTAGTGTAAGCAATATTAAGGTAACACAATTATCCCTGAAAGCGATTTTTTCCAGACAACCAGATTACGGATAGGAAGAGCAAAGCTTTAGGGATGGCGTTGCACTAACACAAGATTGGACATGTTATAATTATACAGAATTATAAAAAAAACTTATAACTATACACAAAAAAGTACTATAAAATTTAATACTAATACATATACTAATAATAATATCAAAAATATGCTAATACATACTAGGATGTTACACTTAATATTATCGAAAGTCAAATAATGACATTATTATGGAAAAAAAATCTCCGAGTGACCAAGCAAGCAAATTAATTACCTAATACATATTATTGTCATAAGTTTTCCATTTCTGGTTACATTTACACTCATTCATTTATTCGTTTTCATAGTCTTACATAGGAAACTGTACAAAAATAAAAGCATTTTTCTTTGATGTTTCGAAACACGTCCAAGATAGTATCAAACTAGTGGCGGAGAGGTCAGGGTAAAAGGAAGATAGACAGGGTATACCGGAACCGGAAGTACGTGTCTTTGTGAACCGTATCGGAAGGTTTCCTGACACAGTGAAATGGTAAAAATACTTTGACTCACTGATCTTTGATCGGTTGTGGTAAAATAAACACACTCAGAGAAATATGTGGCCTTGAATATTGGCACGAGATATCCAATTGTACAATTCTATTCAGTGTAATCTGGGAAAACATTTCCGTCATTTTGCTACTTTATATATCGTTGCTTTGTTAACAAAATATGAGGCATCGTTGTACGGTGTTTATGTCTTATTTAGACTGCTCTCACTCTTATTATACTACGCTAAGTGTAAGACAATCTTACTAAGACAGACTAATACCTAGTGGTCTAAGAGGCCCTTTAAAAGCCTTTTCATCCCCCCATCTCAGAAATAATATTTTTACTCTTCGATATCTGAGTGCAAAAGCCGTATTTATCCGCTAGAGATAAAGTAAAATTGAATTTGAAACATGCACTAAGTTTGTGAATTCAAAACATCATTAAACATATTTACTTCTACCTCCATGGTGCCGAATTTATCATACAACCTTTTTTAATTTGATAAAATCTCAGACTCAAAACCTTCTCGGTGTATTTGTTTTTAAACTTTAAATGTTAAACTAATGTTAATGCCAAGATTTTTCACCTCGTGCTCTTTTGATTCCCACGCTAACGCTCAGGATTCTAATAATAATTTTAGGTTCCTTGGCTTGCTCGGTCATCAAAATTGAACACGTGGTTAAAAGCAACTTTGCACTCTTGTATAACAAATAACTATTGTCATCGTATAACGTCATTATGACTCCTGACACACGTCAGTTCTGAGCATCGAATTATTTCGCCAATGTTCGTCATCGCCCGGCCGCTCAAATACGTATCGACAGCGCTCACTCGTCCAATAAAATATACGTCTATTTTAAATTTTCATACGTCATTGAGTCGCATTCACTTTCCATTTACCCAGTATGGGCATCGATCGGAAGATGATTAACGAGCACGAGAATAAATAGGTGACTAACGTCATTATGGCCACCAAATAGCCACTAACAATGTCAATGTTTTGACCCGGCCCTGCCATGTTTCGTCAGGGAAGAGGTAAAAATCGGTTACGTATATATACAACTTATAAGAGCTTGTTCACACAGCTCCGTATCAGGCGCATCCGAATGGTCAGTGTCCCGGAGCACGCTCGGACGCACGGACGCCCTGACAGTGTTGTCCGATTTTTATATATAGTTATCTGCTTCTTTTTCTTCTAGCGCTATTGCAATCATTGCAAACAACGCGAAGTCCTTTTTTAACACTGAAGAATTGGCAATAATTGCAATAGCGCTAGATAAAGAAGAAGCTGATAACAATAGATAAAAATCGGACAGCACTGTCAGGGCGTCCGTGCGTCCGAGCGTGCTCCGGGACAGTCACGATCCGGATGCGCCTGACACGGTGCTGTGTGAACAAGTTCATATAAGTTGTACGTAACCGATTTTTTCCCGTCCCTGACGGAAAACGGAAAGGCCAGCCGGGTACCCGGATATGTGTGGATAGCGCTTTAACGTTTTAAGGTTGGAATAGCACAAATGAACAGCACACACTGGGCCAGTACCTCGGGCATGGCACGGTGCGTCATTTCAGAGGCCCAGTAGGTAGTATATGTACCGCTTTGAGTGCTGAATAACAAAACTGCGTAGCACACGCTAGGCCAGCTCTCGCATGTCCAAGGCCCACAGAAACTAAGGCGTAGTATTGAACACCGCATTTACTTTCACTTGTCGACGCAGGGATGTTCATATACTGTCATCTGTGTGGCCACTGGTTTTGACAGCTACCACTCGATAACGGCTCATCACACCAATGCGAGTGTGAGTGTGACCAATGCATCTGCGACGAACGTGATAGGCAGCAATTTTTCATTGACCTCAAAATCTTGACACTACCCTCAATGTATATTAAATGAAATGGCTTTATTTGTTAAGAACAATTTGCAATTATTTATGAGTTTTAAAAGTAAACGACAGGGATTTAAAATTTGCTGTCCAAAAAATAATACTGCTTTGCTTAACAACAGTGTTTTCTGCATGGCACCTCGCATATTTAACCATTTGCCCAAAGACATTTTAGAAGCTGACCAAATTAATCTTTTTAAAAAGAAACTTAAAAAACTACAAAAAAACAGAAAGTTTATTATAATGTAAATGAATATTTAATTGACAAATTTGATAATTTTTAATTGAATTTTGTTATGGACCTAAATGTGTATTAATAAGTATTGTTTGGCCAAGTTTTATTAATGATTATTGATTGACTTTTTTATTTGTATTTAATTTCATCTTTTTGAATGGGACATTTATATAAGTTTGACGTATTTTAATCCTTTTTATTTTATCTGACATTTATATTAGTTTGACTAATTTATTTAATTTCTTTTGATTTGTAATATTTTTTTTCTTTCTATTTTTTTTTTTATTTGTTTAAAATTTAATTTTGCTTGCTATTATGCCGATCATGGCTGTTCATAATTTAGTACCGACCACCTATTGCTTCGATTTCATGTTATAGCAGTATCTATTCACTTTCTTCATTGTATCATTGGTAAAATTTAGCCAAATAAATCAAAGACATAAAAAGACAAAACTCAACTAAAATAAATAATAACCACTTACGAGTATGTAATTACGTAGGTAGGTACTTACACGGACACAAAAAATACACCGAGAAACGTGAAACCAAAACGCTCTTTGAACCTAATGGACTTATCGATAAATGTCAACACTATCCGTTTTCGGAGGGATCCCTCAGAAAATTGAGCCGATCTAACAAATGGCGTGCTTTATTAGATTTCGGTCGGCGAACCCCGACATCGAAGTACCTGAATGTCATCGTGCGCCTCGCCTCACAAAGAATTATCGACAAAGATTTATCAAACGCCGCAACGTGATTGGTAGGCAGATTGCTCCCAATTTGAAATGGAATATCGACGTCGATGATTGATGTTTGTGTCACCGCACTATTTTTATAAGGACCTTTTTTTGATTTTTTAAAATTATAATTTATTCCTATGGATTCCTATGGAATGACCACTAACGTACAAGGGAAGGCGCGCTTTGAACAAAAATCTGTGCCTAATATATTCTCCCAAAAAGGGCTTGTGCCTCGTACCTATCCCTTTTCATCATCATCATCATCATCCACCGGCCCGACTTCACCCACTGTTGGGTATAGACCTCTCCTTGCATGTGCCAATCTCCATCGTTAAAAGTTCGTCTCATCCAGTTTCGGCCCACGATGGATGCAATATCATCCGCATATCTAGCTCCTGGACGACCGACGTTTCTGTATCCAGTTCTTGGACGCTATTCAGTTATAGCCTTGCTCCACTTGTCATCACCTCGTTTGGCCTTCCGTTTTTCGGGCATCGATATTCCTTTTCATTTCTTGGGAAAAACAGCCACTCATTTTTGTTTTAAGCTCTCACTCCCGTATAATAAGTCCTTGATTTTTTTGGTTTGTTAGATGGGTGCCCCGAACGCAGTTTTCATCGTAAGCTGGGTACGGATAGCGCGTACATTGGTACGCGTTGTCAGTTACGCGTGCCCTGGAACGCCATGGACACAGTAACGCGCTGTCCGTACGCAGCTTGACAAACGACTAAAAAAACCGAATGATAGCGGCTCACGTTCGAGCTAGCTCGCGCGGCACGCGTACCTTATGAGTGTACGCGTAGCTGCAAGTATCGATATGGCGTTCCAGGACACGCGTAACCGACTACGCGTACCAATGTACGCGTTGTCCGTACCCAGCTTAGGTTTTCCCTAATCGCATTTTGTCTTGATAGTGTTTCGTCATGGGCTTTCTACTTATTATTGTATGTACCTAAGATTAATTATTTTTGTTTTATTTCAAATATTTTTATGTAATGTATATTTTTTTAGTATAAATCTGTTTATAATTTTATTATTTGTCGCTGCTGCACTACCTTCCACACATTTTATGGCTACAGCTGAAAACCAGCGTTGGGTGGCGATAACGCATCCAACACATGCTGAGCTGAACACTATTTTGGTACAGAATTTATTTATTTGTTTTTCTCGATATGCATTGTAAGTAGGTAAGTACTTGTTATATATTTTGTTGTTTGTTTTGTGTGAATTCGTATACAAACTTTTACTATGTTTTTATGAGTGCTAGATTGTATTTTTAAATTTTTCTATGTACTTACCTACTCCCCCATTTTTTTTTTGTACCAATTAAACCTTTATTCTATTCTATTCCACTTACGTAAGCAGGTATTATTTAGAAATAGTTTATCTATGACACAATCCGATTTTAGGTAAGCCCTGCATAAAAACCTTAGGTACCTCCCTCTTTAATAAAGAAACCTACATGGAACACGTCTTAGAACTTAATCTTTATCATATACGACATACTCGTAAATCCAACCCTTAACTTAAGTGCCCATTTAGATTCCATTTTGCCCGCAAAATTATTCGTAATTCAATGACTAAGCCTCGTTATTGGACCTTTTAGAGGTCAACTAGCTAAGCACTTGCTACTAAAATACATTAGTGGTTAAATTGAATTCTTTTCTCATAACTTTGATCTGCTTTTAGTATTTTTAGGTCACTATCTAACACTTATGTTAAGTTCAAGTTTAAGGTCAAGTTAAGTTCAGTCTTTTTATATTTTACTAGAGACCCGTCTTGGCTTCGCACGTGTAGTAGATAGAGCATAATTACATACATTGTGGTGGATTCTGAGTAGCACTATTTATCGTTAAAACTAGTTATAGCTAGCTAAAAGTCATTTCGTCTCGTATAATCTTCATCTACAAGAGGGAGACAGCAGCTCCTCTAAGTTTAACGATAAGTTTAGTGAAAATCTTTCAGAATCACTACCATTGTTTTGATAAATCTCAAAGGGATTTGTTTTCGATGAAAGCTCCTAGGTGGCTTGACTTTTTCATACATTCATAGGTACATTCAAATTTCGTTTAATTTCATTTACACAAAACCTTAACAAATGATACACCTAAACCTTCCTCATGAACTGTTCTGTCTTTTGATGAAAACTGCATGAATCTGTCTGTTCAGTAGTTTTTGAGTTTATGGCGAACAGACAGACAGACACGGAGACTTTGTATGTAGTGATAGTTAAGTGATAGAACTAGTGATTTTTGAACCGTCCGTCCGTTAGTGTGTGAGTGTGTGTGTGTGTGTGTGTGTGTGTGTGTGTGTGTGTGTGTGTGTGTGTGTGTGTGTTTGTGTGTGTCAAAAATTAATGTATATCTAATAAGCAGAGTTGTAGCCACATGAATGATTTACTTACCCCCTTATTTAACCAAATGTCATCTTATAATACTTTATGCTTGTCCTAGTCATTTAAATGTAAATAAAAAGAGGTGATATGATATTTTAACGCCATTTTAGTTTTATAGAGAATAGTTATCTGAGTTTTATAGAGCTGTTTTGAATAGGACGGAAGTTTTTACACGTTACAGTAGGGAAAATATAATTATTTTAGATGAAAGCACTCCATTGCATTCCAAAGTAACCTACAGAACATTCATTACAACAGTGGATACAGTGATCAATTATGGAAGGAGGTTAATTGGCTGCTCCGTTGATACTTCACTGAGATACTTGAGAAGCCTTAGTTACTCGCTATTTTATTTACGGAAGGCTGCTTCGTCTACAGCATCATTAGTATAAAGAAGTAGGTAGTCAATACCCATATTAGATGAATTATAATATGATCTTAATATGATTCACGCTAACAATCACTTTACTGATGAATTCATATTTGCGCACAATTCATAATCAGCAATTCATATGTTTTCCTGCTATTTTACGTAACTTAGAGATATATTATGCAAATATACCTACTGTGGCAATTTCTTCAATTATTTATTATATCATTGTTTATATTATATATTATCATTATTCATAACAAAAATCCTTAGAAACGCTAAAATTAGATTAATAAATTAAGATGATGACATAGTCAGTTGAAAATATACTGTTCCATACATTTTGAACTATCTTAATAGGTACGTCAATTATTAAAAAAAATGGGTAAACAGTTCTGTTATTATTTTGGATTTCCTAGTTATAAAAACACATCTATGTACACACAGTAGCTTCCGTTCAGTCTATTAAATTTATAAGGTGCAAAAAATCTGGACCCAGTAGTAGAAATCAGTATGTTTCTATGAAATTAAATTGTTTATTGTATGAAGTATGGTATAAAATAATTATAATAAATAATTAATCAACATATATATAAACTCATTAATTTACTTAGTCCATATATCCATCCTAATTAAAATTTACAATTTACAAATTCACTGATTTAAAAAAAAAATTGTTAACCAGCCATTCATACAGCTAAAATACACAGAAACCGGTACCAGTAGTATCGCAGCGACATTTCACCTGCTGCTGCTGATGCAGTCAGCTACGGATATATATAGTTCATCAACTCAAATTAGCTCAGTCGACTAGGTACCTAGTGAAAACGCGTGTTATTACATAACACATAAGTCCGCAGGGGGGAATCGAAAATTGAGAACCCCCAACTTGCATCTCAGCCAGCCATTTAACCATTGCACTATCGACGTCAATCTCCTTTATCGTAAATAGGTACCATATGAGTAGGAACCATGGTCACCAAAACAAGTACAGGTATCGGGAACCACACAACAGTGAATACATTTCTGCGGGTCTCTATCAAAGTACCATATTATCATCTTAAAACGTTTTACCAAAAGCATAGTATTATCAGCTTGAGCATCTACTGAAAATGCATCGGTTGCATATACACTGTACAAAACAGCAACGAAGCGGGTTGGATGTTTTTCCAGACAAGAGACAAAAGATTTTCCCTTCATTTTCTCCGCGTGAAAAATGCAAGAATGACTCGTAACTAGCATTTCTCGCTACAGTGAACAAACACGCTGTCTTCGCCTACTTTTGTACAGAGCATTAGTTTTGCACTTTTGAGTGAGGATAGAGTAGAGAATATGACTAATTTTATTTTTATAATGCCAGCCAGATGCTTTTTTATAGTACTTATCAGTTAGTGCTGCCTGTTGAACTTATCATGAAGCTCATTGTGGCGCTTTTTTCACTAAAAAACATAGCTGGGAACATATTTTAATTAACAAATTAACAGCCTGCGCACATTGGACGACAAACGTCAGCAATTAGACGGTACGACAAGCAGCGGGGGACAATTTTTATACATTTTGTTCAAAGCTCCACACACACGGCGACAATCGCGACAGCAAGATATGACAGACGCTCGCGACTAAGCGCGACGACAAAGCGTCGTATTTGCGAGGTCTGTAAGACATTCGAAAAGTATCCGAATCGAATCCGTAAATTTTATCTAAGTTGGTTCTACCTTACTGCAGCCTCAGGTAGGTACGTATATTCCGAAACAATTTCAAGAAGCTGTCCATTAGCGACGACAGGTCTCGGATCAGTTAGTGTGATCAGTTTTTGTATTTATAATTATTATATTTATTATTTACCGGCTTTCGCCATGGTAATGTGATTAAAAATAGCTTACCCTATCTAGATTAAACTATGTATAATCCAAATTTAATTAAATCCAGTCAGCCGTAACGGAGCACATTGGGAACAAATATACCTACTTACTATACACACACACAAAAAAATTGCATAAGTGTGATATTCCTTTAAATATACGCAAAAGATAGAGAACGAAACGTCATGCCACCCCTGCTATAGGGATGACGACTAGGTCAAAAACTAATAATCCTAATTAGTCCGTCAGTTAGATCAACAAAAAATACTGGACACATGTTTTTTTATTTATCGAATCAATAGAAATTGACGGAGATAAAAAACGTGAAAGTTCGGGTGCGGACACTTGTGACGTTACGGCTAGGTAAAAAATGTACTATATCGTGACGTCACGCGGAACTTTAACGCACTATATCTGATTTATCCTATATGTGATTTTTTGTTTAATTGACAAAAGAAAAAATACGTGTCCAATGTTTTTTGATATGTAAATAACGGACTAATTAGAATTTTTCAGTCGTCTGTCTTCTAGCATTAAGTTCGCCTATGTACATTGAATTTTGTGCAAAAAAGAATATTCTTATCTATCTATCGTCTCTAGTTAAGTCAACAAAACGTAATTTCATATTCTGTGTTTTGTATCGACGCGCAGCCACGTCTTCTCTTGACCTAGAGCGGGCAACAGCCTTTACAGACTATTTTCGTGCCGTGAACTAGACGATATCACTAGGCACGTTTGATTATTCGAGTGTACTAAATTGTTTCACTAAAATAACATTAGTTAATTTCAAAATATGGGCTAAATCACTTCATAAATCTTTTCATTTTAATATTGTTAATGGCTATAAAGGCGAAAGTTTGTAAAATGTGAACATTTGAAATGAGAAATGAAGCCAAAAGTAATGAATGAATTGAACTGAAATTTGAAGATAAGTAGTTTTAGACAAGGAATAACATAAAAACTACTTTTTATCCGGGTACCACGCAAGCGAAGCAGCTGGTGGAAAATATGACAACTAAATAGGTTTGTTAAGATGATAACTTGCGCGGGTAAGTTTTTTTTTATCTGCTCGCAAAACCTTAATAATGGTGATTTTATTAACCAAACCATGACTCTTTCTATTTTACACTTTACATCAATCCTAGCTGAAGCGCGTGGCTGATTCCGGTGCATCACGCATAAGCAACACTTCGCCTGGTGTCTTAGATATATAGAGAGTAGAGAGAAGAGTAGAGTTGAGATGCGCCTTCCGTGCTTCGTAAGGCACGTTAATATGTATTATGTTGGTCCAGTCTTTTTCTGCCGATAAGCCATTGCGAAGACCTTTGAGCGGCCTAAAAACTCTGACACCAGAGTTGGCCACTCATTACGAAGAAGAAGAAGCAATTCCTTTAAATGATGTCATCGTCAATATTGGCCGTGTCTTCGTATCTGTTGAAATCAATCATCCCCAAAATGATTTTTATATCAGAGGTATGAGAGGGCACATATTTGAAAATATAAAATTTAGAAGTATATTTACGTTAGCCTTGAGCTTTGCATTTATTCCAGACTACCTACCTCCGCCCACCATTGAGATAAATAAACCCGCCCACAGCTTCACTCGCGTGCTATCGGGATCAAAAGCCTATATGCCTTCATGCCTCAAGTTGATAGACGCAGGGCACATTCTAAACATTCGTGGTCTACGAACCAATACTTTGTTATAGGTAATGGTTACCACTTTACACCACATGAGCCATGTCCTAGTTCCTTCAATAATATCATTAAAAAATGTTAATCCGCCTTAAACTATGTATATTCCAATACACATCCAAATCAGTTCAGCCGATATGGAGCTGAGTAGGAAGAAACATAAGCAGTGGCTCATTTTGGGTCATACCTGATTTTTTTGTAATGTGTGATAGTTTCCAGCATGATTTATTTAACATTGACAAAATACTCATTTTCTTCGTTCTAGGAACAAAGTGGGGAAAATAAATGTTTCCAATTCCCAAACATTACATTATCCATCCACGTTAACGTAAATTTGTAAGTAATTCTTATGTAAATTCTTATTACAGTCTCGGAGATAAGATGACATGATTTATTACATTTTCAGCTCGATCATCCAGCTAACGTTTATTACGTGGTGTATAATAAGGTCATCGGTGTCATCTAATTATATCATAATTATAGCTCAAGGTGAAAATTAAACCAACACTGATAGGTAATTCATCAGCTTTGTGAAATAAAAAAACCGGCCAAGTGCGAGTCGGACTCCGTACCGTTTTATAGGAGCCCCAATTAAATATTTATTTTATTATGTTTTTGTATTTGTTGTTATAGCGGCAACAGAAATAAATCATCTGTGAACATTTCAACTGTCTAGCTATGACGTTTCATGAGATACAGCCTGGTGTCAGACAGGCAGACAGACAGACGGACAGTGGATTCTTAGTTATAGGTTCCCGTTTTTACTCTTTGGGTATGGAACCCTAATCACAAGACGAGCTGTAAAAGAATATCTCATATTCATTGCTAAAGATTGACTTATCTTGTACGTAATTGTGTCGGTCATGTGGTTCCCTTAATACAAGCTCTGCTTAGTTTGGAGCTAGAGTGCTGTGTAATAATGTTCAACATTAAAAAAAGCAATCAATATTATATCGGATATTCTGTTCTGTTCTGTTATCCCATTCTAGTTTTCACGATACAGGATTACGTCTAGTGGAGGCCGCTGGTCAAACTGTTCTCAATATCCCTTTGGTAAAATGTATTACTATTTTCATTCATAATTTTTTTCATTTATGCAATTTATCTGAATGTGACAGTGGATGAGAAGAACTGAGGATCGGGCTCAGTGGCGTACCTTGGGAGAGACCTATGTCCAGCAGTGGACTATTTAAATAGTTAATGATGACAGATTTAAAAAAAAACAAAGTTTTCTTTTTATTTGTTTTGGATTTGAACTTATCTATCGCACGATGAGTAGTGCGTGAAGCAAAAAGATTAATTCCAATAAATTCTAATGTCTTATATAATCATTTAGTAGATACGGGTTCCATCCAGTTCCAAAATTTAAGGTAGCATATTTTGTAGTAAGATGAATATTAAACCACTACCTTGGGACCACAAACGGTTTTCCAAGACAAGAAAACCACTTACACAATGCTCAATGTTTATGAACCCTCCGCCGACTAAAAATAATTACACTTACAATATAATGTCTCATATTCAGCACTACAAGCATTTTCAGGGCAAAATGGAAAAGCTGGATCATAAAAATTTCATAGTCTACTGCCTGAGTTTAAAGGTGAGTGCACACAAGACCTTTTATAACATCGAGATTGTAACGTGCCATACCATATTAACTGTACCCTGCTCAAAGCGTGTAAGGGATTCTAACTATGAAACCTTTTTTTTTTCTTCCTTAAAAATGCAATATGCACATCCTTTAAGGCGACTATAAGGGTCAAACCTCCCTCTCGCTCACACTATTCAACATTTTTGAAGATATAAAATCACTGAATGAAGTTATGTAAAATAGCAAACCTTCACGGCCTAGAAAATAACAACACAAAGGTTCAGCAATAATATAATTTTGATTCTATCACGTTTTATTACCAAAAAACTTGCACCAATGTGATCAATTTTGATGCCGATTTTTTGGTAGGAAAACGTGTTGGGTTCAACATGATATTCTTGCTGAATCTTTGTCTTTATTGTTATTTTCTAGGCCGTGAAATTTTGCTATTTTGCATAACTACATTCAGTGATTTTACAGCTTCAAAAATGTTGAATAGTGCGAGCGAGAGGGAGGTTTGACCCTTATAGTCGCCTTAAGTCGAAGAGAGTTGGAAGCGGCTGTCGGACTCTCAGCTTGCGACAAGCTCTGGCTAGCTCGGCGGCCTACTGACTAAAACACACTATCTACGTTGCTCACCGTAGTGCTAATGCATCATCATATCACAGGGTCTCGGTAGAATTCTACCACGACTTCAACTTTGGAACCTAAGCCAACATGACGTGCCCGTGGTGCATTCTGCTAAATAACAGACGGGGCTCTGGTGACAGGCTGACTGTAGCATAACACGTAAAAATTCTGGCACCATTTCCTAAACATACCTACTTACTGAACTCTTGTGTGCTTGTAAACTGTTGTTACTTATAACATCTTCTATTTTTATATCTACTCTATGCTTCCTTCTTTCTTTCTTCATTGAATCTAGTCGCCAACTCTGTTGTCGGAGTTTTTAGGCTGCCGAAAAGTCTCTGACATAGCTTAATGACATCGGTGTCTTCCAGAGCACGTAATTCTATTCTATACTATGATGTAATGCATCAACATGAAGAATGCGCTATTTACTTTGCCAGCACTCAATAAAAAAGACGTTTCAAAGTGTAGATATGTGTCTAAACATGCTATGCTGAAGTTACGATACGTTAGTTCGGCATAATTACGCCTGCAATGCTGTTTGAATTACAGATGACACATTATGCTGAAATTACGTTGCGTTATGGCATACAGCCGAACTTGTCAAAATCAGCTGCGGAATTTATTTATTTTCAGCATAGTGTGTTTAGACACTAAGTTCAAACATTTTTGAAGTTTGATTTTTGAATAGACCTAGCGCTTATGAGCAAAAATATTCATATTGGTAGCTACTTCCCCGGACGGGTCCTTCACAAGGAGCCTTACAACTACATAAACTCGTACAAACTAAAATGGGTGACTTTTGCGTCTCGTTACTTTGATAAAAGTAAATTCTCTGGTGTGAACTCACTCTAATGCTAGGCTCACCCTCGCATGTTTATAATGAAGTGTTGTAAGCGTGTGTTCGTGTTAAGCCGCTTGACAGAGGGTCGAGCGCCCTGCTTTGCCTGCTTAATTGGGTGTGATACACGAATTATGACAGGTCTTCGTGGACTTTGAAAAGCTTTGAAAGGGTGAATTATGTTGTAATTTATTTTGAGCTTACATGCACATGAGATAATTTAATATGAGGCTCGTTGATGATGTTTTTTTATCATTCTAAATGTTTTTTCATGTATTGTATATAGCTAATTAAAAATATATATACTGTTGTTTACCTGACTATCGCAGTATTCTTTTTAAATAGGTAATTATTATAAAAATCTTGTAAGAAAATGTATTGGGAATTTTCAAGATTTAATCGGACTTATCGTAGAAACAGAGTATATACCTACGGTAAATGGTCTAAGATTCAGGTCCTGAAGCTTGAGTTAAACCCAGGATTATTACATAGGGGTTTGAGTTTTCGTCATACGATACTAAGAAAAAAAACTGCTGATAAGATTTGGAATTTAAACTTTTGATTTCCGTCCTAAAAAAATAGTCTTAATCTTCAATATCGTGACTCCTTGACCCGTGTAACCTTCAAGTATTGAATCTTGCCTCCTACAGCCTAAAACATATCTATAAATCTATATCTCATATGTGATCTGCATCAAATAAGAGTTAACGTAGTTCTAGTTTTTTGTGGTGTAGGGGGTTCCAACCCCTTCGGAACCCAAGCCAACCTCGTAACACATATTGTATAACAAACCACTTATTATTTTAAAACTATTCGAATCACTAGATGTAACTTTAAATTAGTTTCGTGAAATGTATATTTCTTCTTTGAGAAAAACTATCTTTAACCACAATTGCATCGATATTACATAAGAGCTCTGTATCCATTATGAGTAGTAAAATTTCAACAAAATTTCAAAGTAAACAGACTCACCGAAAGATATGAGGCCGCTATTGAGCATCGTCAGCTTGATGCTGTTGGGGATAGACACCAGGCTGGTGGTGCCCGAAGTCCGCATATCCTTCTTCTTAGGCTTCTTCTCCAGGTCATACCTGGTCGTGGACCTGGAGCGGTGCTTCCGCTGGCTAGTCGCTACGGACGTGCCGCGCTGACCCGTTCTCGACGACATTATCACTATACCACTAAATTTTTACTAAACTAATAACACATTTTACGACACACTTCAATAGCGGACTATACGGCACTGATTAATGGTAACATATCAAAATCTATGGCTATAAATATACTGAAGAAAGTTGTTGTCGCGCGCGAATGTTCATAGCCCGGGAGTTTGGACTGAGTTGGCACCTGAAACAAGAGAGACGGAATTAAACTAAGTGCACGAGATACGAGGTTATGTTGTTTTACAAAAGATAATATATTATAGGTAGCGGACATCTCATACGGAAGTTCATCGGAATAAAAAATAAACTATAAAAGAGCACCCAAACTTATACAAGAAACATAAAGACATGCGTGAACGACAACTTAGGACACAAATAAATAATAGTTTATAATTGCCGTTCTGTAAAAAATCTATGCAAAAGAATGCTTTATTCATTTCCGTTAAAATATTCAATAGTCTGCCTGAAGACGAAATCTTTCATGATTTGAAACTTAGCCTTTTTAAAATAAGACTCACAAATGGCTTGTAGATAAATGCTTTTATACGATCAACGAATTTATTAGTATAAATAATTTACTATTTTTATTTCTTCTTTAGAATTGTTAGTTTTCATTTGCGCATTTATTAAGTAATCTTTTTTGTTAACTTAACTTTTGTTAATTTAAATTTAACCGTAGGTATATTAATGATAATTAATGACATACATACATTTAATATTTGCACGCTTCTGTAATAAAGTATAAGTATGCGATCCGCATAGCCTTTATGAACTTTCCATTGTAATTACCATACTTTTATGCAAATAAATATAACTTGATTTGATTTGATTTAGAAATGGCTTGTGTGTAGACTTCTACAACACCTACCCACAGTCAACAGTTTATCTCTGTTCTCTGTACCTAGATATACTCCAGGCGGGATCAAACCCGCTATTAGCTGCTCTTCTGTACCCGCTTAGTACAGAGCAGCAGCTAGAGCTCCTACTAGCTGGGACTTAGGTATTTTTTGTATAATACCCGACGATGGAACTAGCAGATAGCCTACCTGATGTTCAGTGGTTATCACTAATAAAAATCCTAACATCTTGATGAAACTCTTGGTGCTGACTGTACAAGATAAATGTGAATAGCTTGCGGCATAGTGTGTATTAATATTTTATGACAACTTCCGCGGAAATTCACGAATGCCGCCAACTTTTATTGTTATTGTTATGGTGATTCTGTTATGTTGTTTATCGTAACAAGAATTTTAACAAGCAATACGAACCACATAGTTTGCACGAAGAAAACTGTAGGTACTTTTAAATACCATATACCTTATAGGCTTAAAGCATTATACTATTCACAATGTACACTACATCATCATCATCAGTACACAACTGGGCAAAGTCCCTCATGAGTGCCATTGCGCCCTGTCCTCAGCTCGACGCATCCAGCTTCTACCAGCAGCCTTTCGCAGATCGTCACTCCTACTGGCCGAAGGGCGTCCTATCCTATATACATAGTTAGAGTTACAATACTTAGGCTAGGTATGGGCAGGTATAATCATGGAATAACGATCAGTAAATGCGCGGTTTTAACAAAAATGTATACCTAATGTATTCTCCTAAAAGAAGTTTTTTTAGGGAATTTTTATTTAGAATTAGCTGGCAAATTCGTTTGCGTTTGTTTAACACAATCTGGCAATGGTTCCGGAACGCATTGAGCACAAACATACAAACATTGTTTTTTTACTTGACTGAAGTCCTCTTCAGTCAGGTTATGTTTTTAGGGTGTATGTGTTTGTAATGGTATTTGTCGGTCGCTGTAGCCCAAACGGCTGGACGGATATTGACTAATGAGATGTCGTTAGATTCGTCTAGATCACAAAGGTGACAAAGGCTATATAAAATTTCAAAAAATCCAATATGGCGAATGTAAGAAGCCATTTTGAATTTAAAAAGACGGGTTTTTTTTTAAATAAATACTGTTGTTATATAGATTTTAGGGCCATGAACCCTCGTATTCGTCCCCAGAACACCCTACCAAAGCTTTATCAGAATCTGATAGAATGATTCAACAACACCAGCCTATTCAGTCCACTGCTGGACATAGGCCTCCCCTATAAGAAGGGGGATATGCCGATAATCCCCACGCTGGGCATGCGGGTTCGGGATCGCGGGGCACAGCTTCTCGTACCACCGACGCTACTGCCCATCGGTGGCCAGGGGATTTAGCTATACAAGTGTTAGGCTGCGCTATATCGTAATCAGCCTGCCACCAGAGCCCTGTTTGTTATTCAGGTGTACCACGAGCAGGTGAGGTTGACTTGGGTTCCTAAAATGCAGCTTAGAATCCATTATAATAGAATAAACAAAACTAATTATTAGTAGAAAACCTTACTTTGTGATTTTCATAACCTCTTGTGAAAGAGGAAAATAAATAATAAAATCACTGTATAGAATTTATAGTCCGTTTATTATACAAAGCTCTTCTATAGAAAATATGAGAAAATTTAATTGAATAGGTTTTCTTTATCGATATTGTCGATATTGAGAGCTACACTTCAAAGGTAAAACCTTTTGCGCTGCACTTGCGATGTTTTGCTTTATATTTTTTTGTTATTGAAATGAAACGATAAGTATATTTGCAGCATTTTTAAATGTATTTTTTTCTATCGCAGGTTAAAAGATAAAAAAATATTCAGGTATCCAAATATTAAAGCACAGAGAACACACAAGGATTAATATGCGTATTGACAAGGCCTCACAGCTCTTTTGGTAGTGGCTCTGCCTTCTACGCAGCAGGTCGCAGGTTTAATTCCCACCCAGGACAAACATTTGATATGGTAAATATGGATGTTTGTTTTGTATCTAGGTGTTTTGTTCTGTGTTTGGGTGATGTCTATGTATGTTTATCATAAGGCTCTGCCTAGTTTGGGATCAGTTGGCCTTTTGTGAGATGTTCCGTACCGATTTAATTTACAATAATATTAAACAGTCACTGAAGCCGTAATCAACCAGGACGTCATCATCATCATCAACCAGTAGAACTAGGACAAAAAAAAATCAAGAGCTGTGGTCTTGTCTGGATTATCTACTGATGCAGATCCTTGCAATGATAAGACACTAACTACTAACAACTAAGTTAGGATAGAAAATAACATTCTATCCAGCAAAAACGAGATACAGATATAGATAAAGATAACTCAACGGATCGAGATAATGTCAGCTAAATTATGTCCCGGCGTTTATCTTAGCCAGCCGAGCACATCTCAAAGTAACCGGGAAAGACATAGTTATTTTTCTCGGTTGATTGATTAGACTATGAATCAACTGAGTCTTTGACCACTAACAGCATCTACTTGATACTAGCAGTAATATAATTGTAACTAAATAAGTATTCGGTGTATTTGTTTCAGCATAAAACTTACATGACAACCTACCTAATAAATCAACAATAATAAACGATTGACAATAATACATACCTATTCACTATGGTTGCAAACCTACTAGTATAATATTTTACAATAATTGACAGCATTATAGTATATTAATGACCTATCTAACAATAATAATATTAATCAACATAATGACAATTTGTTACCTAGGTACGCCTAGGTACCTACAAAGCCTCGGTCTGCCTACCATATTGCTATACCCTTAGACAGGGTTTATGTGAGACACTTATAACCTGTAACATGCCATTTAACACCAAGTGAAAGCAATAAATGATTTGCAATTGTATTTGTACATCTTCACACTAGATGTGGCAATATTTGATGGTTAAACAAACTTACCTTGTGATGAAATTAATTATACAAGGCATTTTCAGTTTTAAAAGTAGTCTACGGAGTTTCTTAGAGACAAATTTGACTAGATAATTATTATGTTAGCTTCAATGACATCTAAGATTAATGCCTAAGTTTGATGCTTTAGTCGTAAGAGTGTACAGGATCAATTAATTTATATAATAGAATTATAACCTACATTCTTTATGTTGCATATTTTTATTGGCTTCAAAATGCAATAATCGTTATCGTGAAACACTGATACACATTACAAATTTGAAGGTGACTGTACTGCTATGAGACTTTTTGGAGCCAGTGGATAAAAGTAAAGCAAAAAATATCTTCAGGTATTCATGAGGGACTTAAAGTACACTTTGAATCGTATTTTTTTTAATTTACTGCCAATTCGTAACTTAACTAAATAGAGAAGAATTGCTAAGAAACTCTGCTCGGCTTATATTTATTTAACGAAATTGTTCTTAATAACTCATGCATTATTTTTGAGGGAGTTGGAGGCAGTTTCATCACAAGCTTTTTATCATATAAATAGTCAGACATTTTAATAAGCTTTATTACAGATTAAGTTTAACATTTTTTTAAATTTATTTACAGATAAATTAATCACGTCATTTGGGATTTTGTTAAAAAATCGTATACTCTTCCGTTTAAAAGAATAACTAACTTTATGGAGCCTTACAGTAGGAACAGCAGTTTATTCTTATTTCTAGTGCTAACATATTCATTTTACATTACATACATAAAGTTTTCATATATGCTCGCAACTGTCTTAATATTTATTTCTTTAAACTTAGTTCTATTCTAAGTGATTGTCTTGGGCCCGGTGGTGTTAATATCTGCAGCATTCCCCCACAACAAAATGCCGTACGACATAATGCTATGGAAGTAGCTGAAATAAACTACTCTAGCCGTTTCTACGTCAGTAAATTGACCGATTATTTTGACTGTGTATGCTGCAGAACTGAGTCTGTTCGACAACCATTTGAGCCCCATTGAAGCTAAGGTTATACCTAAAAATACAGTAGTATCCTCAAGATTTAAATCTTAGTTTTTAAAAGTGTTTTGGGAAGTTTTTTAGTGACACAAATATTTTATTATTATTTTAAATACATTCTTGGAGTTGCTGGGAATTATTTTTGGAGGTAGCGGGATGAAGCCATAATAATTCATAAATAATTATATGATTATGACTATGACGTTTGACCATAATAACAGAAACCTTGCATCCAAACAGATTTATACAAAGTGAATACTGCCTACTTATTATAAATCTGGTGGTGGAAGTTGATGTAGATCAGGGTCAGTCCACATCAAATCTAGTCATTCATCTGTATGACATCTCAGGAAATGGCAGGAAATTATAGTAGTCAAAAGTCAAAAAGTCAAAATTCATTTATTCAGTAGGAACTGTATAGTACACTTAGAAACGTCAAAAATCTTTGTCAGTACTCAACTTACTAGCTATTCAAGTCGGTTCCGTTTTTTTCATAAAAAGGAAAAAGTTATAGATGTCATCGATTTACAAATATCCCGATTGAAGTACAAATAATGGGAGGTCTCTACCGAGTAGCTTTCGAAAAACAGTAATTGCCTAATGCAGTTACTTATTTGTTTTGCGTTTCCAAACGACCCCAAAACTTTTCCGTTAAAATTAAATAAAAGTCATTTTCACCGTTTAGGGAAACTCTGTAGTAGGTATTCGCTAGTCTAGCTGTTTTTTGCTGATATTATTTCTTTATACTTTAAATTTTAATACTTATTAGGATTCCGTACTCAAAAGGAAAAAGGAACCCTTATAGAATCGTTGTCGTTGTCCGTCTGTCTGCCTGTCTGTCAATAGCTTTTTTTAAGGAATGCGTAGAGGTATAAAAAATGAAATTAATATCAAATACTTAACAAAGTCTTTACCCCTTGGAGCTGTGGAAAAATCCAAATTCTAAGTTAAAGCAATCAGAAGATACGGCCTTTTATGTCTGCTGGGTACTTTTCGTTGACCTTCAATCATGAAACTTGGCAAGCAATGTCATAAAGAACAAGTAAAGGGAAAAATCCTAAAAACGTTTTGTAGTTACATGACAATAAAAAATGTATAAACTTAAAAGTTTGTACAAAATCCTCAGTGCACAAGTCCATCTCTCACCTGACTGTTTTTTTTTTATCAATATTACTGATAATTATTTAATAATAATATCTACTAACCGATAACAAAATATTGTTTTCTTAGATAAAAGTAAATTAAAAATAAATTTTCTACTAGGACATCACAAATTACAATACGGAAAGGCAGGCATTTTGCCAAAACTAATTGCCGACGAACCATCTAACGCCAACAGTAGTTCCCACTCTAACAGAACATTGACACACACTAAAATATATCATGAGACCTTGAAAATAAAGATGACATTCGAATGGTACAGCTATTCTTGTTTTGCAGCGAGAACAATAGAAAATAAACCATAATAATGATCAGCTTAGTGTTGAAAGTCGATAAGCATTGTAACCGCTATGGGTAGAATTTGATTCCTGGTTGCTGCCAGGAATTCTCTGACGTCACTGTGACGTATTCGGAGCGGAATTCTCTTAGTGGAATTTTCTTATTTTCATTAACTGGTTGCAGCTGTGCAATGACTTATTAATATAAGTACTTAATATTAATTATTCAGTGCAATAATAAAACCTATATGTCTATAAGTCATACCTACAAGACTACAATCAAACTTATTCATGTGTCGTATGTTTCATTTTGTTTTATTGATAGTTGTAAGGGGTTCCAACCCCCATCTTCGGAATCATGCTGGAGTTCTGCTGCTCTATGCCAATAAGCCAACCGCCAGATTCCCGTTTTTTAGTTAGCTCGATACAATACGCTCAGATGAGATCATGCAGCTTGAGTTCCAAAGGTGGCTGTTGGAAAGCCTGACAGAACTCTTCATGTGGTTTTTAAATTTTCATTCTATTTTTTAGTATTTTTAACGAACATCTTGCTGTCGTTATTAATCATCGATTCTATTATCAGACTACGTGTGGTTTACATCAATTTTACAACAGGGATCTGCAGTTTTTACGATACACCATAAAAATCGCTAAGAAAATTTTCCGTTCTTGTACCTATAGCTATACGAAAGTTATTTAGGTAAATCGTACTAACATCTATTCCTGGAACACTAACTTCTGTAACAGGTTCATTCAGATTGTATGAATCATGCTGTTTACTTCATTCACTTTGAAACGTACGGAACTCGCGTCATAAGAATTTCCTGTTTGATTGATTACTGAAGTGCGATAAACTTTTGCTCTTTTGGACTAAATAGGAATAAGCTTTTAATATGTGGACTTATTTGAACTGTTCTCAGTCTGTAACTCATTAGGAGAGGCTTATGTCTAGCAGTGGAATGCTAGTTAGTCTGTGATAGTTTTATTTTCATAGGTTATTTTATTATTAGTATAGCTGCGGGCTAGAGTAACATAATTTCTCTAAGCACAATAATAATAATTCCAAAATATTCCTCATACAGGTCCTGCCAGGAGTTTATAGCGCTGAGCTAAAATAATGGGGATACTGCGCAGAACAATTTAAAAAAAACAGTCCATACAAAATTGTAAAACTGAGGGACTTCAGTTAGGTAAGTACCTACTCAAGAAATCCCTGACAGATTTGCTCCGAAACAAATTATCGAACCCTGGCATGGAATGTAAATGTAGGTAAGGTTTTTACTTTGATGTTCTGGCTGCTGATGAAATGAACATTCAAGGTAAAATAATAAAGACGAAAATGTTTGTTTTTACCCTATTGGAAAAAGGTTTATTATTTTTATCATCATCATCATCTCAGCCCGGATCATCCACTGCTGGATATAGGTCTCCGTTCGTTTTTGCCAGCCTCCTCTGTCCTGAGCCTCTCTCATCCAGTTATACCTAGTCCACACAACGCGCTGGTAGGTGACTGGTAGCCCTCGGCCACCACTCAGTCAATTATTATTATATTATCCATACTAGCGGCCCGTCCGGGCTTCGCACGGGTTAGGGCACTTTTATAAACCTTGGGTTACGTTACTTAAGTTTTAGTAAGGATCCCTAATCTTTTCTAGCAATAAATATAGCCTATGCTACTCAAGGTGAATGTAGCTTTCCAATGGTGAAAGAATTTTTGAAATTAGCATAGTAGTTTTTGAATTTCTGAATTCATTACAAACATACACACACACAAAAATACAAATTTTTCCTCTTTATAATCTTAAGTGTAGATTAAAAACTACGATCAAACCCTGTGTGAACGTAGGGACGTGGGTAACTGGTTTTACTAAAAGAAATATTCCTCTTATATTATTTTAAAATCACTGCGTCTCTTCGGAACACAAATAAAGTCATGTCAACATTATTTTTCTTTCTATCACGTGGAATATTTTTGTTCTCATCCCCATTATACATTCCCATTCCCGTTAGCCGTGTGTGGCACGCTCATATTATTCATCAGGACAACGTGATTCATTGACCTTAGACTGAAGGAAATAGGAGTAAACACTGTAATTTACATTGGTCGAGGTTTGTGGACATATTTTGTTGAACTCAAACTTTACTATAATGTATTAACTGACTTCAAGAAAAAGAAGTTATTTTATATAACGTTCTGTCTAAAAATTCGACGTTTTTATTTATTTTTTGAAAGATAACAAGAATTAAAGAAGCTGTGAATCACTTTGTACTCATCATCATCATCATCCACAGCCCGAATTCACCCACTGCTGGGTATAGGCCTCCCTCAACTTGTGCCATCCACCACGATCCTGCGCTAGTCTAACCCACATACGGCCGCGACTTTGACAATGTCGTCTGCCCATCTTGCAGCCGGACGTCCCACACTTCGAAAGCCATCCCTAGGCCACCACTCTGTAATTTTCCTACTCCATCGGTCATCACCTTGCCTCGCAATGTGTCCTGCCCAGCTCCATCTGAGTTCCTTAATGCGGTTTCCAACATCCTGGACTTTAGTACGTCTCCGGATTTCCGCATTTGGAACTCGGTCTATAAGTCGAATACCGAGCATAGTACGCTCCATGGCTCATACTTTGTACTCAGGTAAGTAAAATGTTGGCAGTTACGACAGCTGTTGAAACATGATTTAATATCGTATCAAAGTCTATGTACTATACTATACTATTACGTATGTACGTATGTTACGTTATGTAGGTCACAAAGCCTTTGCTTAGCAGTGGGATTCTGTGGGCTCTTTAGATGAGATTGGACTAGCTTTTCACTCGTGGCTTCGCTCGCATGGTACCTAGGTCCAGGTCACAAACTATTTACTTTTCAAGATACATATATACCTAACGATTTTAGCTCTTTCCATTGCTGTGTCTTTCACTTCCATAAACGACTTAATTCTACTTACACTTCTTATTAAGACATCACCTTCTTCTTCTTCGTGTCTATGCTACATAGATATTTTTGTAACTCAAAGTAGACGATACAGTTTATGCTCCTAGAATTTAGCCACATGTAACATCTATGGCGTATTTAATTGGGTCGTTTAAAGTGCAGCTGGTAGAGCACAATGGGCAGACCACCAAAAGTGGCATAGTATGAGGATCGGTGCTACATTCGCAGCGCGTCGCTGATTCTTCAATGTAGCCCCATTTACTTATGTCAAGTTGAGCTAGTAGCAGCCTTCGGGTTTGGAGTCGGTTATGTGACTTCTAGGTGGACCAAGGGAGCTTACCACCTGCAGGAAGCTCTACAGCGGGTTGAATGAAGTACTTTTGCATGGTCATTGTGCGACGTTACAATTGTTGCGACGACACGTATGACGTGGCAACGCATCCCGTGGCATTTCGTTGTGATGTATTATGTAAAACGGAGAGTTAACGCTCAGTCAACGTAGCAAACCGGCAACGCACCGTGCCACTCACATGGCATCTAAGTAGAATTTTAATTTGGTACCTACGCGGATCAAATTAAGGTCAAAAACCTATTCAATGTGAATGTTCCTGTGAAAATTCCAAAGAAAATTCTTCGTTATCAAATTTCTTGTTAAACTCAAAACAAAACTTTTATTTTCCTGATTGAAATTCTGTATAAAGACTATCAAAGGCAAAGTTTATCAACAAGATAGGTAATTAAACAAAGCTGTTTGGCACCGGAATAATTGGCGTGACGAAGCTTCAGCCTGATTAACATTGAGATTGACTTCGGATCGCAATAACTAACCTCCAAGCACCTCTTTAACGAAACTCTAGCATAAATAACAACCCTATAGCTAATAATATAAGGTCTATAACTCAACAGTTTGCAGTGTCCATTCTTATGATTGAAAATGCAAAATTAACACATCAGGTATTACTAAGAATAAGTACGAGGCATCATCGCCACCAAATCAAAATTGCAAATAAAAGTGCTAAAGCAAGGCTCGACAGCTTGAGCCATTCCATCGTCGCGAGGTTGCATTTTTGTCGGTCTTTTACAGATTATACATTGGAGATTGTGCGCAAGAGCTACATGACCATATTTCGCTTCCTGCTTTCTTCCATAGGAGCTTCAGACGCACTGCTAACTACCGTCCGCATCAAGTTGATATTCCATTTAACAGGACTAAGCGCTTCCAAACATTTATACTGCGCACTGCTAAAATATGGAATCAGCTGCCAGCGTCCTGTTTTTCCATTTACTTCCGACTCTAACAGTTTCAAAAAGAGAGTTAATAGGCATCTTCTGGGAAAGCTCGCTCCATCGTCGACCTTGTCATTGATAGTGTCTGGTATTATCCTTGTCCACAAAAGCCGAGCCGGTCAAGGGCTGGCCTATAAATAACTTAAAAATAAATTATACCAGCTTAAATCTATATTTGCGTGTACCCCTTTGGATTAGCATGAAAAACACTCCACAAATCGCTGATTCCGTTTAGATCCTCGAGACTCATCCTTAAAAGATTCACATCAGCAAGTAATTGAATTTGATCCCTGAACTGGCCAAATTTATTTCTTAATACTAGCAAAACACCCTCGGGAAATACTGGGAATACGCCATCTTGAAACATGGCCGACGTATCCTCTGGTTAGAATAACTTTTTGTGGAGATCACAAGATGGATAATTTAATTTCTGGGTTTCCAATATAAGTTAGTTCCAAGAGCTTTGGGACTGTGGGTGCTGAGTTAATATTGTTTTAGGAATAGCAACTAATATAGTGTTACAATATTGTAACAGGCGATTAAGGGGATCAGAGAATAGGAGCCAGGTGATGGCAGCAGAATCCAAATGAAATCACTTGCCTATTTGTGGTAATAACAAATTATGATGACAGAATAGAATTACGAAAGGCTGCTGGTAGAAGCTAGATGCGTCGAGCTGAGTACAGGGCGCAATGGCGCTCATAAGGCGAGGCTTAGTTTCAGCAGTGGGCTGATTTATGTTGATGATGATGAAAGAATAATAAAAAGACACATTAAAATCTATACCAAGATAGCAGAGAAATTGACACTTTCTTAAGATTAAATTTCACAGAGTGTTGAAACGTTTAATAACACCGAATGTTGTAATAAGTCTGTAAAATCTCTGGTTTCAAAAACATAAACAGAAAGATTTACTACCTTATCTGCGCAAAATGGTTTATTCAATGCCCTTCCATTTTCAAACTAATTCTTTCTTTGAAGTGAAGCTGTGCTACGAACAAGCAACGTAGATTGTGATTATAAATTTTTATTTAAAATCCTGGGTCGTAGTTTATGACCAAATATACGACATCATTAATATATTATGAGCTTATAGAAGTCCTCTGCTGGACATCGGACATCTCCCTAATGAGCGCCATTGCGTCCTGCCTTAGATTGTCACTCCACTTGGCCAGAGGGAATCCTACACTGCATTTTTATACTAGAAATGTATTTCTCCAAAAGAATATAAAAATGTGTTTGTTCCGCAACGGGATAAAACCCGCAATTTTTGCCATAAAACTGAATTACTTATGTACGTTTGTGAAAAACATTCCCTTATTCCAAAGATTTATTAAAACATTCTATATATTTTTCGCTAAATCAATTTGTATCCAAAAACCCTTGCATTAGAGTTTACTCTACATTCCGATGTTTTGACGAGACAGCACACACACACACAAACACCAGCCTATATCAGTCCACTGCTGGACATAGGCCTCCCCTAATAAAGGGGGATATACCAAATCTGTTGACATTTCACGCAAGTTCTTTGATCGCAGTACATTCCTATAAACTTATGAAACACAACAAAATAGTTGTTCAACTAAAAATTATATGTATGCGTTAGGCCTTAGCCGACCAATAGGATAGTTGTAAAATATGCTTTTTGCAGTTCTCCGCAGTTGGTTTCCTTATTTTATTGGAGAACTTTACGCCAGTGTAGAAAAATGAATTGGTTGCCATTTTTACTTTATTGTCCGATATAAATTGGGCTTCTCTTTCATTTCATTTTTGCGGTATGGTAGGTTAGTTTGAATGTTTGCGCGTTGTAGTGGATAATCTGAAAACAAACTTTAGTCATTTGACTGTAGTCATTAAAATTAAAAAATAAGTTCGTGTTTGTTTTCAAAACTACACAATTATGTAGGTACTTATTATCATCATATTCACGATTTAGTTGAAATGTTATTGAGCGTGATCGCATGCCGCAGAAAGTGTTCAGAAAGAATTTGAATAGTTGTTCAAACATATGAAGCTATAGCCCTGAGCGCTAATATAACATCTGTGTTTCATATTGACAACCTCTGTAGCGCAGTGAGTCGCAAAGGTTGCGGGTTCCATTGATAAATGTTAGTAATTTGCAAATATTTGTTTCATACATTAACATTATAATTCTACTATTGACTTGTTTGACAGTAACATAATGAAAAAAAAAAATACAACCGAATTGAGAACCTCCTCCTTTTTTTTGAAGTCGGTTAATGAGGCGTTTACTGAGTTCCAAATTCTTTTGCTCTAGTTCTAATAAATAAGGTGTAATCTTGCAGTGTCCAATCATATTATATGATTACTTAATAAGCTTATCAAGATCTATGTATTACTTTGTGGTTTATAATCTTTTTTACTTTATATCGTGCTCCACTACTATTTTGTTTTTTAAAAGTGAAGACTTATTATTAGCCTTTAGTTGTCTATGTGTCTTGTTTCTTTTAAGGCTTAATATTATGTTTGTATGTGCTGTTAGTCTTCCAAAAAATAAATAAATTAAAAAAATACATAATATACAAGCGCTGCAGATTATGTTGTGTACCTAATATTTTGTCCAGTATTTTTTGTCTAGTGTTATTATAATAAATTATGTTTCATAATGATAGATGAAAGAGTATGACTACGCAAACGACATTTCGAGGGGGTCAGCTAATACAATAATGAAGAAAAACAGAACTCTGTCATGAAAACAAAACATAATTAATTTCAATAAAATGTACGTCGGTATTCTTTGTTTTAAATTAAAATGTACGACGAACGTACGGAAATTTAAGGGTCAAATTCTATTATGAGGGAACGTGTTTATAAATTGGAAAAGGGCACATTTTCGCCCTCATCATGACGCGTGTTTATCGATTTTATGAGGCGAGAATTATAATAATAGCAATATGACGAGAAAACGTGAATATATATGAGTATAACATATTTTTAGGTACTTTTCTACAACTAATACAGCAGCCTATATTAGTTCACTGCTGGACATAGGCCTTCCCTAATAAGAACCTTGTTATTAGGGGATGTATTATGGGCATATCTACCTAGAATATGCCTATTATCCTCGTATTGGGCTTGCGGATTGGGAAGCGCAGGGCACGCTTCTCGCACCGCCGACGCTGCTGCCCGTCGGCAGGCAGAGGATGTATTTAGCAGTTCCAGTGAAAGGCTGCACTATATGCCGCAATCAATCAGCTGCCAAAGCCTGGTTTGTTAACAATAGAGTACACTAACAGCAGGTGGGGTCGGCTTGGGTTCCGAGGTTGGAGGTTGGATCCTTATATACCACCTTCTTAATCTTCAAAATTAACTCAACCAGTAAATTTCTTGGATTTTAAATGTTTGGAAGGAAATTTTTGCCAAAGTAATAACTAGCTTTTTCGATGACCCCAAAGCACAGCCTTATCAAAAGCAAGGGTAGTTCAATTCCAGGTAGGGTAGAAATGTAAACCTTCCAAAACAAAACATTCCCGAATGTTAAACCTAACTTAAGCCAGCTTGATCCCAGGTAATACCCAACCGTCGCTAAAGCCTTTATCATGTAGATTTCTGTCTAGATTTTATATATATACTATATAGACACTAGTTGACTTCCCGCGATTTCATCTTTATACCTACAAGCTAAAAAAATATATATAAATCGGTTGGGAAGCTTCAGTACAGTAAGTGCGAACATAGTGTCTATTAAGATAAATAAATAAAAATCAGGTGTTACGGCGCCACCACCGGCTTCGATTTTGACAAATTAAATCAAATCAAAATAAATCTTTTCTATGTTGCCTACGCTTGACAACGTGTATGTCAAATTCCATGATGATCGGTGAGTAGCTAAGGCTTGAAAGCGTAACAAACCATAAAACAAACTCACTTTCGCATTTTTAATATTAGTTAGGAAGTTAGGATATTAAGTTGGGTACTCTAAGGTTACAAGGTTTTATCCGTACCTTGGGAATAACTCCAAAGAGTATGTGAACGTCAAAGTTCTGCGCGTTATTCATCTGTTTGATTTATTAAATACGTGGCTAGGTTGCGCTAGGATTAGGGCTGCCACTTACTAAAAACGGGGCCATGGTAGAATCCTACCGGGACCCTTCGATCAACTATACAAAGGATGTTGCACTATCTGCCCGAAAGCGGCTTGTCTAAAACTCCGCCAAAACGCATCGGAGCAGCAGTTTTCATTTAGTCGGCTTACTTAGATTTTCATGCCTTATCATCTTATTTATGCGATATTTGTATAACAGGCTTATCGGAGCAGCAGTTTTCAATTAGTCCGCTTACTTAGATTTTCTGTCTTATCTTCCTTAATAAACAGGCGATATTTGTATGACGTCCTTTTGACAAATGATAGCTAGCAATATATGTCACTTTTATCACAGTGCATAGTACGGCGCGCGATATCCTTTGTGGAGTTGATCGAAGCCGTGACACTCAAGTGTTACTGCACTACTGCATGATGGAGAGTGGGTTGAACACGGTGTGTTTTTAGTCGGTAGGCCGCCGAGCTAGCGAGAGCTAGTCGCTGGCGGAGACCCCTCCAACTCTCCCCGAGCTGAAGGAAATGCGTATCACATTTTCATACTGACAAAAAAAAAACAATGATTAGGGCTGTCACTTAAATCATCATCCGCATTCCGTATTTATCTGCTGCTGCCCTCCGTATAGGCCTCCCTGCTCTTGCCTTGGTAGCCTGCCTCTAAAGTAATAGGTAGGCAGAGCTAAACATATAAGTAAATGATTAACCTTTTCACCACCAATAACTTCTATAGAAGGTCGAGATTTTTGTGCCGTCTACGTGAGTACTTCTATACAAGTTCTTCATTGTACTTATACCTACTTTAATAATATAACTTTACGATACATAACATTGTTGACACTGGATAATGGATACTCATTTTTCTTACTAAAATGTTCATAAAATATAACAATTTTCCATTATAATCTATCAGTGTTTATTTATATTTGTAAATTTACACATCTATTTTTTATCGATATGACGTTATCTCATCCTTGCTTTCGTACTATAGAATCTGTTAAACATTTTTATTTTGGCGTTCAACGTGACATCGCGTACCAGATAGTTGGGCGGGGGTAAAGGTTAACTTACGCTTTATAATACCTACGTACACTAATATAACTATATACTATACTAATACCGCTGTCTAGCAAAAGGCGCTTTGCAGGCCCTGAGGTATAATATGATGATATAATATAAATCAAAAAGTTTGCTATGGAATACTGAATAAAATAAGTGGCATCGCTATCTGTTCCTGGCAGCCCTGCTTGTCACCGGACGTCGCGGCGTCGTGACATGTTCCATCTCCATTCACGTCGCGAGGTAAAAAATGTGTTTTTCTCGGCAAGACTGGAGAATAGAACGTGTTCGAAGTAATATATGAACGCAGTTACTCTAAGATCATAGATAATATATTCGTTTCGTTTTGTTACTCACTGCCTGCCCATTAGGGGTCAGCTTTAGGACCTATTTCACTATTTCACCATTCTCAAGTAAAGTTCCGAGTAGGCTAATCACCAATCAAAGTAATTCATTCATTGGTTTCTGGGATAATTTTCCACAATTTCGACAATATTAAGTATATTGTTTTATTAACATTGAAACAACGTAATACGACATCAACAATTTAATACAAAACCAGATTTTATCTAAACCACGACATATATGTCTTCAATCAGGACTTGTTCTACTATAGCAATGACGGCTATAAAGATAAATAACGATCGGCGAACAATTTTCTTCATCAGAAAATTCCACTCAAAATTCACTTTTATTCCATTTCGCTACACTTGAGTACACTTATAAATACTAACGTAAATTGATTAAATTGCCAATATATTAATCAACATACATCAGATAAACACGAGAAAATAAATTAAATAAACATGTCACCGTCGTTCAAGACGAAAAAAAATCCTCTCCCAATTAAATTCGCATGTAACTTCTCGATCGCATTTCATTTCACGAGGTTCATAATGTTAAACTGACCTATAAACTACTTGGAACATCATCCGGCCATTATAGGCATTTACTTGACCAGAAAAAGGCTACTGTTGTCATAACAACATCACAAATAACAAGTGGTGACTACACTATTGAACGTACTTACTCGAATTCGTTCGCATTGATACTCGTAACTTTTACTTACGAAGTAACTAATCATCATTGTGTACTTGAAGATGAATGAAATTAAGGGGACGTCCCTTGCACTAAGAAAGAAAGGTTGCTCTCGGAGCAGTACTTGAAAAACCTCGAAAACGTGGTGACGGCCCATTAGCAGAAGATGTCGTCTTTTAAGATTATGGATAAAAATTCAAACAAGAACTTCGTGCAGTTTTAGTAATCTGCGAGCGAAAGATATCACATTAATCACATCACATTTAGTATTATAAATGCAAAATATTGTATGTATGTATGTGAATATGTTTTTTTCCATTCAAATCCATATCGGCTGAACGGATTTGGACTAAACTTGGATCTTAGTTTTATAAGCTTGGATTAAACATAGAATGTGACCTGGGTAGGCACATAGGCTTATCATTCCGACTCAACATTGCTAGTAAAGCTCCGGTCGGAAGCAATACTCAATACTCAATATATTTATTGTCATCACATGGTTATAAGGTAATAGAGTGAACACAGTATAGTGTGTAATAATACAAGCTCTGCTTAGTATGGGGCTACATGATGCTGTGTGATAGTGTCCAGCATTATTTATTTATTTATTTATTGTTTTAGTATCACATGTCACACCGAGGCTTTCATTCATTAGATTTTAGGTTAATAGGTAGGTAAGCAAGTTTCAAAATGATCAAAATTATAGGTACTGTTGTAGATAAGACAAAACCCGTAAGAAACAAGCGGAATAGTAAACAAAATTTCTGAAATTGCAGGCAAACAAAATATTTCTTAGTAAAACGGCTTATGAACTAGAGTCGCTCTGAAGTATTCCGGTATTAGGGTTGACGGACATCCGGTTATGAAATTCTTTTCTGACTTGGAAATTCTTAGCAATATGAAATTTGCTACAACGAAAAAATGATTGTTATTTGTTCTCTCTACTTTATTTAAGAATTACTCACTTGTAAAGAAATTTAGTAGCATAAAACTAGTTTTTAATTATCTCGATGAAACGATATGAAAAAAACGACGACGAACGAGGTAAAAAAATATTTTATCTATAAAATGTTCAGCCTTTTGCTTCTAGGATCATATTTTTATTTATTGAGAAAGATTGCATTTCGATCGATCCCAAAAATCATGTTGTCCTTTGACCATAGAGATGAAATATTAAACAATTGAGCTCTACAACTTCATAACAAAAGTATTACATACCCGTATCTTGTGATTAGTAAGGTGTTATGGGTTAATTTATCTCCATATCTTATAGTTATCTGCATCTTCAGAACCCAAACCAACCTCACCTGCCCTTGATGCACCCTACTAACTAACAAATGGGGCTCTAGCAGCCGACTGAATGCGTTACAGTGCGGCCTATCACCGGCACAGCTTTGGTGATTCGAAAAGATGTGACTTGCGATCCACCCGCATGCCCAGCGTGGGGATTATGGGCATATCCCTCTTCATATTAGGTCTTTATCCAGCAGTGAACTAATATAGACTGCTGCTATTGTTGTTGCGATAAGTGAATATCAAGGTCAACCATGTTAAAGTTACACACCAAGTAACTGGTCGACAACCCTAGCTATAGCACAACTTGCGAAAAACTAATTTCAGTGGGTAGCGATGCGGGAACCTCCCAGTAATCCATCAAAAAGCTCTATGCCATCCATTGGCCAAGCAATCTACACAACTTTACTAGTTAGTTTATTTGCAAAATAGGCTGAACATTTTTTACCTAAATGTGAACCTTTCATACCTAAAATCGATATAGCATTTAAGCGAATAAATTATGAGCCCATTGGCTAGTTGCACCAATACTCCCCTGAGTTACAAATATGCGTACATTAGGTGTTACCAAATTTGGTGCAACAAGGGTAAAGTTTCGAAAGGCATGAATCCCGCCTGAGATGAGACGTATATGTTAAAGCTTTATTCTCACCGCAAGACAAATGTTTGTTCACACGACTCCATAACAGCTGAACGGATTCGGAAGAAACATAGAATATTCTTCGTGATCTGGGTAAACATCTAGACTACTTTTTATCCCGGTACCACGTAAGCGGACACTATTCATACTCGTAGAACACTTCCCAAAAGCGTATCTGAAAAAGGTTCAAGATTCAAATATTTACATGCTAGAATATATTAATTATTTTCACAATTAGGTCTTATAACTAGGATAGGACATGTATTCAGTGTGCATGAAGGCATGCAAATATTATTAGAGTATTGTTACAGTGGCTCATATCCCTCCTCTCTTTCCTCCTACTTTTCCCCATATGATATTGCGTATAAAGTTGTCATGTCGTATAGGGAAGTAAAGGAGGTTGGTTTTTAGAGAGGCAGATAGAAGGAGCTGCATCAGTCGCGCCCGCGAAGACAGCTCTTATATAAATGATGATGATGGTTCGTTACAGTAAAACTAAACTAAGCTAGCTAAATCTAGTATACTAGTATCTCAATGCGCAAACCCCCTCGTGTTCAATACCGACATTGATTAGTTCAGGGCGACGTTTTGCTCATTTTGTTGGCAAAGCAATGCAATAGAGCCAACGTGACAGCTACATAGAGCCAGCTATAGACCGCCTAAAGATTGATTGTCTGTTCTGAGTTATGGGGGGCGGTGCTGAGCAGAATAATTTATCTATTGTGCTAGTTTTTACTAAGAATTTTCAGCGCACGTTTTCAGCTCTTACGTTTCCACTGAATTAACATGATTGTGTTTATCGTTGACACTTTGTCAAGAGTCGTGTTCTCATTATCAAGAAATAGAAATAGAAGTAGGAGAGGTGTGCAAATGCTCTATAGTTTGATTATAAAAACATTGCATATTGACTAGTTGAAACGGGTTATTCCTAAAGCACTCCATTCTTTTGTTCTAAAAAGATAAGATTCCTATACATTAATTCACAAACTACTCCAAACAATTAAATGTTATACGTTTTTTGATTTAAAAATAAACGCACGTTTAGACGTTTTAAAGTTTAATCAAACATAAAAACTTATAGGTAAGTAATAAAGTATCTATTTAAAAGTACAATATTGTTTTAAATTACTTATTATAAAAGATAACTCAAATCGTTAAGTTTATTCAAGAAGTTGGTATGCAGATGTGAGATTGGTTGCGATTGTATTCACATCAAAACATCATCATCATACCTAATGTTGAATAGAAGCCTCCCGAAATGTGTACCATCATCATCATAACATCAAGACAGTACGAATATATCCAAAAATATGAAGTTAAAGAGTGCTTATTGCTAGGTATAGCTACTTAAAAGACATCTGTGGTCTGAGAAAGAAAATATGTGGTTTAGATACAATCTGGTTTTGTATTAAACTTTTGAAATCTAAACTTATTCTGCAGACGCGCGATCGCAGCGAACAATGGATAATGCTATTGAATTTTGTTTGTGTTCGTGTCTACTTTACACTGTGGACACATTTGTCTGAAGCTGCTGACAATATTGAACTAATACATTTGTGAAAAAATTGCAGAAAATGCATGCTGTGGTAAATTCCAATTTGAGCTCTAATTTATGAAATTTCTGAACTGAAAATCATACCATGTTCAAGTTTTATTCAACTTTTGTAACTTCATCATCATCATCATCATCATCAGCCTATAGCAGTTTAATGCTGGAAATAGGCCTCCACTAATGAGCGCCATTGCGCCCTGTTCCGAGCTCGACGTTTTCAGCATCTATCAGTAGCCTTTTGCCAATCGTCACTCTACCTGGCCGGAGGGCGTCCTACACTATGTTAATTTGTAACTTAATAATTTCAATTTCCTTTCGTGAATTTGTGGTTTTAACTGTCGAAGTCAGAAAATATATTTCAAGAATCACACCGTTCATTATTTGTCTAGAAAAGTAAGTTTTTATTTTTGCGTATGAAACACCAAAGCGCCATTCATAATTAAACTCTAACATAATTTATGATAGAAATATATTTATTTTTCTTAAAAATTAAAATAAAGAGAAAACAAAAGCTAAAGTAATTTGTGTGCCGTCCATTATTCAACGTATTTTTACTAATTGTGGTATCCCTGCATCCCAAACAGGTCTATATATGTACCAAACGCTTATTTTTATCCATTCTTTAGATGAACATGTTTAAAAACTTCAAAATTAGCACCTACATCCAAAAATAAGTTTTCTCTATTCTTCCCTTAACAATTCCCTTGGCTACGATAGTTGTGCTAAACTGGCAGCAACTTAAAAACAGGTAAAAGATTAATCTAAATATACAAAAATGAATAGGTATTCCTGAGTAAATTTGCTACTAACTTTTAATGAGTAGGTACTGACAGGTTTTATGATCATGATTAGTTGACGTTACATTACACATTGAACGATAAGCCCGGATAACACTTATCAGAGAAGCTGTAATTCTGTGGTCATCAAAAGAAAATCTAGCTTTTTTCTCTGTAATACTCACCGAGAACTTAACTGTAAATATTTACTAAACGAAACGAACGAAGTCCAGCAAAGTCGTAACTTAAAGTCATTTTAAAGTTGCAACTGCAAAACTATTTTACTTCTGAGATTTAAGTTTTGAAGTGGAACCAGAACTAGAAGAGTTACGAAGCCTACTTAGTTTTAATTACTAATGGACTGGCTGTGTGTGTGTGTTAATTCATTGAGCTTAAAATAATTCATTTGCCACTATCATCGCCGTTCTATTGATGCAGTGATGCGAACCTAGTCCCAAGGAAAGAGCTAACTAATTGATAATTGTCAAATCCTACTTATATTATGTAAACATTAATATATATTGTTACTAAAGGTAAACGTTTATAAAATGTATGTGAAATGTTTGTCCGCCATAACTCCTGAACGAATTTAGCTAAAATAATAATATTAATTATTAATATTATAATGATTAAATAGAATAGAATAAACGTTTATTTGGTACAAAATAACAAAAATGTGGTGGGTGAAATAAGAAAGAAAGGTTTCAATTTTTTTTTTTTATTGTTATTTAATTAATTAATTAATTTCATTTAATTTCGTTTTTAATTATACTTGATGATAGAACAAGCACACGGCCCACCTGATGTTTAGTGATAACCATTACCTATCACAAAGCATTGCATCGTAGATCACGTATTTTGGAACGTGCTCTACGATGCACGATGTCTTACATCCACCACTTTAGGCATGATGATGATAAGCCTCTTGTGCCTGTAATTTCACCGGCACCCACACCCTTCAAACCGAAAACACAGCACCGCTACTTTACGGCAGAAATAGGCGTGGTGACAGTACTTCCCCGGACGAGCCCTCCACAAAGAACTCTACTACTTCTACTAAAATTCAATCTTATACTGATAAAATATATAACTTGACTTTTATCCGAGTACGACGCGAGCTAAACCACTGGCGGAAGCTGGTTTTGAATAAATCATAGATTTATAAAACGTGGACACTCACAGTACGGCTAGTCCACCAGTTTAAAGTCAGAGATCAGACAAGCAATGCTCGGAGTTTCTCTGAAGGAAACTAAAAACTAGAACTAAGGTAGTCGACATAGCTCAGAGAATAAGCAACTTGAAGTGGCAGTGGGCTGGTCATTCCGCCGAAGAACCGATAACCGTTGGACTAAACGAATTCTTGAGTGGAGACGGCAGCTCGGCAAACGTAGAGTAGGACGCTCTCCAGCCAGGTGGTATGCGTCGAGCTCAGGACAGGGCGCAATGGCGCTCATTAGAGGAGGCCTGTGTCCAGCAGTAGAAAGCTATAGGCCGATGATGATGATGATTATGGAAGATTTATAGTAAGTAGCAAATTTAACGAGAAAACTTCGTTTATACCCAATGATCCTTTTGAAACTACCATTCTTTATACCCTATAGTCTTTAGCAAAATTAACGACTTTGTGTTAAACAATTTAGAGATGAAAGTGTGATTGTTCTTATATATTTACATGAAATTATTTAGCTTAGAAAAGAAGAGAATATTAGTTTATTTAACACACAGAAACATAGGTAAACCGAAATGCACAGCTTAAAATAACATACAAACATAACTGAGAGAAACTGAGCTGTAGGTACTTTTACCCCATTATTTTCAAACGAACCTCGTAAATGTCTAATAAGTCTACGTAATAATTAACGCCTTTATTTATAATACTTTTGTAAACGCAATGTCACACTGTCCAATAATATTTGTTATAGATTGATTGATACTGTTCTGTAATGTGAATTGTCGTTGGTTTTTCTAACAATAAATATAAATACTTCGAGATGAGAGTGTGATTGTACCTAATTACCTACAATATGATGTATAGCATGAAATTCATTGAAAATCATTTTCCAACGATCGAGTTCATTCAAGATAGCGAATCAGAAACGTTTCAATATGACGTCTCCTAGCGATGGCAGAGCTTTTTCCAGAACACAATAAATAAAAACACTTTGCTGGGATGACAATGGCCAACCTGATACGACGAGTCTTTTGAGTGTTGTGATAACAGACATTTTGTTTGATATAGGTTCGTAATGAGGGTAACAACGAAGACTCTTAAAATGACTTTTAGGAATGAAACTTTTGAGTTTACTTTTAAAAACACGTGTAAAATAGGATGAAGTGTACAAAAGTTAAAATATGACACAACGCAACATGCTTGACCTGTAGCTTATTGCAAAAATTAGAGAGAGTGGCATGCAATTAGTGTACTACTATTGAAAACAAAACAGGTAAAATACAAAAATTAATATAAAGCAATTTGTTAGGATTTAAAAATTCTCAGTATATCTTCAATAATAATAATAAATTATAGTAAATATCTCATTGGAAAATTAAATGACAGAAACTTAAACAGCTAAAGAAATTAATATGATAAGAACTATTTAGTAAGAAATTAATAAAAAACTATTTTGAGTGTGTCGTCGATAATAATATTAAATTAAAGTATGTACCTAATCCATTGTAAAATTGTTATATCAACGCAATCAAAGGATATGGCATTTATGCCGCATATTTTGACTCTAGCGAGGGTACTTCCTGTTGTCCCAGAATCAAGAAAGCAATGTCTTATAGCAAAAGTAAAGGAAATATCTGTAAAGTAGACACAACATGAAAAACCTATTTCATACCTGCAAATACAACCCTTGATATATATGACCCTTGTTGCGCGATTCCAACTAGCAGTTAGCTGGTTGTTTTTGAAACTACAAAAGATCAAGAAAGATAGCAGAGAGAGAGCATCGCAGTCACCCTGATGATGACCATTGGTAGTGGACGGAAGCTTTTAGTGTTTCCACTGACATTCTGGTACGTGATATATGTGTATGATCTTGAAATCAAAATGAGGTTCTATATATGTACATGTATATGTTATGGACAATGTGATTAATTGGTCATTATAAATAATGACCGGGCATTATGAATAATGACCAATATGTGAGGGCAATGTGATAAGAACTATTGAATTCATCAAATTGCCCGGGCAATATACATAACGCCCATCACCTGTTGGGCAGAATAATAAAAGACACATTATTTAACTATTATTTTTATTTCAGACTTTAAATCAAAATTTAAAACACAAATTTCTTCCTTTTAGCGATGCCTTATGAACTTCGCTTGAAAAGTTCTTCGCTAGTCTTTCTTCACTTTAGTTACGGAACTGAATTACGAAATTATACCTCTGCGTCCGTCCGTATTCGCTTGGAATGCAAAACTGAGAGCTGTGTAGTGAACAGTGAAGCGATGGACGTTCGTACGCCGCCATGACGGGCTCTGATTGGTTAGCGCGTGTCACGCGTTCGCTTCCCTCCCCTCACTCCATCCCCAAAGTAGCTATATTATCACATTGCCCGATGATCACGAAGCATTATTCATAATGACCGGTCAATGTGATAAATAATGAAGTTTAAGTAATAATTAATCACTTTGCCCTAAGTAGCTGGTCATTATTCATATTGCCCGGGCACTATGAAAAATGCCCGCATTAATCACTTTGACCATAACATATATATACCTAATCATAGTGAACTTTTCGGACCCGTAGGTAACTCTCTTAAATCTCATCTCAGTCATAAATCTGAAAGAGAACCTCATTAATCATTTGAACAAAAATAAATAAAAAACTTCTAAAGCTGTTAAGTTCTCTCTTCTCACCTTCTTATGAGCAAGTGACAAAGTCTGGTGTTGGAGTTTTTAGGCCGCCCGAAGGCGGAAGACATGGCTTAACGACTGAAAAGCCGGGACCAACCTCGGAACATGTATTCCGAAGCACGGAAGCGCTCTAATTTAAAGGTCACTAAACGGTCACCCATCCAAGTAAGGACCGGGCGGAGTGTTGCTTGACTAAGGTGATCTGCTAAGAACGAAGTTTACCACGCCACGAGCAGTTCTTTGCTGTCAAGTACTTAGTAGACACTTAATCTACTAAGTACCCACAATTTCATTAAATTTTCGTTACCATTTTTATGAACTGTCCAAATGAAAAAATCCTAATCTGGTAAAATTTCTTTGCTATTCTTGTCATTCAATTAACTTTGTATAATATTAGGGCAATATAAATTCTGCCTGTTGTAATACAGCATAGGCCCTAGCCAATAAAACACTCCACAATTTTATTTCATGACCCAAAGCTATACAGGCTTTCGTATCTTGCCCAATGAACTGAACAAAACAAATATTACCAACCAATTGTAGGCATTTCTTGTTTTCTCTGTGCCATCGATTTGCTCAGTAAACAAGGTTTGCTCAGGCTGCCTGGAGGTCTATTGACTCCAATACGAACACGTTATATCCGCACCGAAAGTCAGCCGAAATGTTGGTTCTACAGTTGAAAATTAAAGCTTTTCGGCCTCATTTTTATGTTAAATTCGCTGGAATTTATTATACAATTTGAGTTGTGTAAATTGAAGAATCCACCAGCTCTGCGTAATAACGCTGCCCGGTTTATTGCTAACCTAAAGTTGGGAACGGATAGCTTACTTGCTACTACGCGTACCCTTTGGCCTTTAGCTGGCTCGCAGTGTGATCCGTCTGTCGGTTTCGGCTCGCTTAGCGCTATGGATCGATTGACCTCGCGTTCAGGTTCGCGGCGGTCCACATTAACTGTACGCGTATCAAATAACGCGTGCACAGCGAACCTTGACTACGCGTATACAGGAACGCGCTATATGTACCCAGCTTTATACCCGCCCACTGCTTGCTTTCTACTATTATACTGAAATGGTTATCATTTGGACTTTCATTGGTGAAGAGTATCTTGCTAAAGCAAGGCTGGATAGCTTGAGCCATCGGAGAGTGTGCGCAAGATTTACATGACCTTATCCCGCCCTTACTTTTCTTCTGTAGTTTCTAGCGTATCCAAACATCATTTACGTAGATACCAAAGTTTTATCAAAGACTTACCCCGATGTTAATAGGAATCTTCTGGGAAAGCTCGCCCCATCGTTAAAATCACCCTTGCCCACGCAAGTCTCGACGCCAAGATCTGACCCATAGTATATAAAAAAAATTACCAAAAGGCCCCCGAAAATCAACATATCTTACAATTTTACAAGTCACACGTTAAAAATTATACCTTAGTAGTTGAACTATTCATAGGCAGCAGATTGAAGCATAGCGCAACCTAACACCAGCACGGCTGAATTCACAGCCAACTGGCAAGGGGTGTGAGTAGCTGCACCCTGCGACCCCCAACTCGCGCGCTCAGCCTGAAGATCATGGCCTTAAGTATCATCTCCCTTCTTATTAGGAGAAGCCTTTGTCCAGCAGTGATCTTATGGTAACTGGTGTTGTTGTTTTTTGTAAGTACCTTATACTAATATAAACTTTTCAAAAAAAATGAGGGTTGGCATTCATTTGTGGCCCCCAGTAAATTAGGTTTGTTCTTATTTAGTCGAACTAAAAATAAAAGGAAACAACTAAAACCGACTAAAGAATTCCACTAAAAGGCTCTCATGTTAATGGTGCCTAAACAAAGGCGAGTAAAGCGAGAGTGAAAACAAATTCCGCGTCCGACAAATGACTGAAACTTTTACAGTTCCTTTATGTACGGCCGGCAGAATAAGTGCCACATTTCCGAGCACTTTGGCCCTTATTACCCTCTAATAAAGTCCAGCATTAGCGTGAACTTTTGTCGCGAACGATGCCGCGGTGTATAAAATTCGACTTTGCATTTTCGCGCGATACTTTTAAATCTCTTGTTATAGTTTGTTTGAATGAAAAACACCGTTTCGTAAGATTGTTTTTGAGGTGAAACGCGCAGTTATTTTTGCTGGTGAATTTTAATGAGCTCTGGAAATTTTCCCCACAAAATGACTGTTTTTGTAGTATATTTCATCTGCCTCGTGTTTTGGTTTTGTGGATTGTTTTTCAATTGTTTTGGAGATTTTTTGCAACTAGCCAGTTTTTAAGGCTCCGTACCCAAAGGATAAAAACGGGACCCTATTAATAAGACTCCACTGTCCGTCTGTTCGTCTGTCTGTTTGTCTGTCTTTCACCATCTCATGAACCGTGATAGCTAGACAGTTGATGTATTTCTGTTGCCGCTGTAACAACAAATACTAAAAACAGGTTACCATAAATATTTAAGTGGGGCTCCCATACAACGGTACGGAACCCTTCATGCACGAGTCCAACTCGCACTTGTTTTGGTTTTCGAGAAATAAATACTTTGAATAAATTCTGGATAAGAGAAGCACAGGATAGATGAGGCTGGTAAGAAGAAAAAGAGGCCTATACACAGCAGTGGGTTATTATGGGCTAAGATGATGGAGTGTAAGCGGTTCCAACCCTCAACTCCAGAACTCAAGCCAACCTCACCGGCACGTGGTGCACCCTGCTTACTAACGGGGCTCTGGCGGCCGGCTGATTGCGGCATAGTGCGGCATAACACTAGCTGGTGTGGAAGTGGCAGGACGCTATCATATAGGTAATATCAACGTGATACACTCTCTCGCTCGTAGAACCGATAACCATTGGGGCTCGCTTAGAGTTCTTGAGTGGAAACCGCGGCTCGGCTAACGTTGTGTAAGACGCCTTCTGGCCAAGCGGACTAGTAGAAGCTAGATGCATCGAGCTCAGGACTGCTCAGGGGACTGAATAGGCTGGTATTGTTTGTATTGTTATGACGATGATAATGATGATGATTTCAATCATCACAAACTTAGCTTACTTTAGCGATCGACATCAATCAAAGCAGCGCAGGTGGGATGGTTTTATTTATAACTTAATATTTTGGGGCAGGCTGTGAAAAATGTGGAAACTTTGCGGATAAGTTTAACGAAAAAAAATTGATGCGAAAAAATTCAAATGAAGGGTTCATTATACATTTTTACTAATATTAAAAAAGGTAACGTGAGTTCGGGGGTTCGTTTGCAGGATATATTCTCACACTAACAACAGAAAAAAGTTTCTGATCCAAACTCTTTGGCATTAAACGTACAAGGAAATGCACGCTTTGAACAAAAATCTGTGCCTAATGTATTCTACCAAAAAGAGGTGTGTTTCGTTTCTTCTATAACGCTACAAAAAAGAGAAAACGAATCAACCCCTTTTTGGGAAATTTTAATGAGTAAAATCATGCACAGATTTTTGATCAAAGCGTGAACCCCCCTGTAAAAAAATTTTAGTCTATTGTCTACGTAGAACATCTTATTTTGCACGAAGCATAGAAGCATAGCATAGACCATAAAGATAGAATAAAAAAATTATTTACAATCTCTTTGGTCTAGAAAACTTGTGTAATTTTTTTTAAACAAAACGCCTCTTTTTAAACCAAAGAGGTTCCGAAAAATCGTCTGAACGCTCCCCTACATGAATCGACAATAGAAGTGGGCACATCATTCATATTGCCTCCAGCGATCGTAACTTCGTCAATTACAGTAACTACGTGTCGTAAGATCGTGAGCCGACAATTTGGGAGTTTTAGATTCAGATGAAAACTTTTCCATCTCCTTCGAAGTTATTCGGATATTGTCACACCCTTTTCAATGGAGCCCTTGCGAAGTTTAGTAACTGGTTTTTTAGGGCGAGTTTTTTTTGTTAGCGGGTTTTAGTAAGTTTAATTATAAACGGCGAAAATAAATGATGATTAGCTATATAAATGTAGTTATTCTTATGTTACATGGCCCACTCTAAGTTACGATTAAAGGATGCGATAATTTGACAACACTGGGCACAATTCTATGAATTGTAGGCATTAGTAAATTAAGTATTTATTACACAATAGATTGAAATAAATTTAGAAAACTCTTTATTGTACCAATATAAACATATGGAACAAAACGGACAATACCAATAATGAAAGTAGAACGTGTGGTCTTATTGCTTAGAGCGATCTCTTCCAAAAATCTTTTGAATGGACTGAATTTAAAAGCAGAAGTGAAATATCAGTAAACACAATAAATATCCATTGCAGGCAATATCAGTCATTGAAATCGCTAATATGCCAGGAAAAAGCTTAATTTGGAAACCTTCATCATTTCCTACTTAAACAATTGAAAATTCTAATAAAACATGTCAAGACTCTTCAAAGAAAATAAACATTTCAAAGAAATAATCTCGTTCCTTGTGATGGCACTTATTTAACTTTCATTCTACTTCCACGTTAAAAGTATAAAAACGTTGAATTTTGGTTTAAGAATTTGTAATTTTTGATTGATCAAAACTTTTTAGATACAAAAAGCGTTGTAATGTGAAATCCGTCGTTGATTTGGAAGCACTACTATGCTTCATTTCAAGCGTTAGTACAAGGCAGTGTACTTAATAGGGGTGTAAGAGGTTCCAACCCCCATCTTCGGAACCCAAGCCAACCTCACGTGTACGTGGTACACCCTGCTAACAAACGGGTCTCTGGCGACCGGTTGATTGCAGCATAGCGCAGCCCAACACTGGCACAGGTACATCCCCTACTACCAATGGGCAGCAGGGTCGGCGCTGCGAGAAGCTGTGCCCTGCGATCCCCAACCCGCATGCCCAGCGTGGGAATTATGGGTATATCCCCCTTTTTATTAGGGGAGGCCTATGTCCAGCAATGGACTGTTATAAGCTGGTGTTGTTGTGGTTGGGTACTTCATAATTCCATGTAGAAATTGTAAAAAATACCTAACTTTCTATAGGTTAACTCCTATGTTTATATTGTAGAGCCTCTACGAGGCTCATGTTGCGGACCTCGATAATTATAACAACTAAATGTACCTATCACATGAAACAATAAAGATTATGATTATGATACTTTATTTAATTGTAAACTCGTCTAAAATACATTTTTTACTATAATTATACTTAATACTACTTATGTACACAAATAACTATCAAAAACATTATAGTAAAAAATGTATCAAAACGGGAGACCATCGACCGCGGTGCAGGGCTCAAACGGTCGGTGGCTAGGGCTGCAGAGAGAGGAACCTCCGCATAATGCGTGATTATGATTATCATTATTATGGTTAACTTCTTGCATGGCCATGGCTGGTTCTCTTTCCGTTCCGTCTTTCCTTCTTCTTATGATTTGGTGGCCAACTCTGGCATCGGAGTTATTTTACCGCCCGAGTGCCTCCGACATGACTTAACGACTGAAAAATTCGGGACCAACACTTTCGAAGCACGAAAGCACTCAGATCGAAATGCCACTAAATGGTCTCATTCTGTACAGACACTAAAAAGGTTTTATTGTAAGTCAGTTCCAAAAAAATCTTCTATTTTTTGTATGAAAGCGCTCTCCGTCAGACAGGAATAATGTTTTTTGTGGAAGAGAAAAGCCTTGACAGTTTTCAGTTTTTAATATTTTTGTTGTGGCTTCACCTAAAAGGTTTTTCCATTTAGAGCGCAGCCTTCAATTTAGTTTATGCTGGGAAATTTACTGATGGTATGGTAGAAATAATGTAGTTATTGAAATATACCAGAGCGCCGCTCGGCGCTCCGTCGCTCAAACCATGCATTTATATATACTGTTCCTCTTTAATAGTGTTATACCCTAACCTGAGCTTGACGCATCCAGCTTCAACCATCAGCCTATCGCAGATCGTCACTCCACCTGGCCTGAGGGTGTCCTACTCTATGTTGTTGCTACGAGAACTTTAATTCTATGTCAGATAGTCTCGTTGCCGATTCTATCCTTCAGAATAACTCCGAGCATATCTCGTTCCATAGCTCACTGAGTGATTTTCAACTGGTGGACTAGCCGAAGTTAAACCATAGCCTAACCAAAATTTTATCAGAAAATTTAACAAAAGTTTCATCAACGGACAAACACTCATGGCCCATTACCACAAGCCGAATATTGTAATCAATACAAAAATTTTATCTTCGTCTTCTTCTTTGTATGAGTTAGCGGCTAACTCTGGTGTCGGAGATTTTAGGTAATACAACAAAAAAGTTATAAGATAACGGAGTATAAAAAATGGATTATGAATCATTTAATTTTCATTTATTACTTACATTTTGCATTTTTTTTTTCATTTATGAATCGTTCCTGAGCCAGGAACGAATATTGAATTATAAGAGTTTATCCACTTTTCAGAAAACAGTTCACTTAACTTTATTATATTAGTTTTAAAAATAAATTTTCACCATACTATCCTAACTAACATTATGTAAATGCGAAAGTGAGTACATTTTTTTGTGCCGCCTTCACTCCCCGATCATGAAATCACGTTATCAGGGGTACAAAAAAGGGCATAGGGTACTTTTTATCCCGAAAAATGGTACTGTTCCCGAGGGATATAAAAACAACTTTTAACACTAGCGAAGCTACAGGCGGAAGCTAATACTTTTCATGAGTAGGTTTTCGGTTTAATTGTACAAAAACTGTTTTTTTCGTGGCTTTACTATTTCATCATACCAATTATAAACAAAACACTGTCTCATGATTATTAGAGCATCTTTAATGTTACGTTTAATCTTGTATTTGTTGCCTGTGTCACTTCAGACTCAAAGCAACATAATAAATCTAAACTTATTCAAACCGTTGAATATTCTAAAGCCTCCACGAAACAACAAAACAGGCGAGCGCACAGAAGATAGAATAGTGCCAGCCTATTATATTTAACATTAAATCACTCCTAGGAATAACATATTTTTTATTATTTCATGGAAGAGTGGCTTTCTTTGAATGTCCAATGATTTTTGCATCAGAAATGGACACACTTCTATCTTGGTATTATTAATGAAAGTTACTCAAAAATAAATGACAAAATAATAAATTAAATTCCTCAATATCCCTGTAATTTAAATATTGATTTATTGAATAATAACATTTTTATAAATTGACTAAGGAACTTTCCTGGGAAGTTTTTAAAGTCCTGTGGCAGATTATTTTTTATGTTTTATTGTCATATGTATAAGTAAGCTGGTTTTTTGCTATTTTTAATTTTTATTTCAGTTGTGCAATGTTGTTAGTAGCAGTAGTAAGGAAGGAGATTGTAAATATTGTTAAAAGTATTTAAATTATTACACAATTTATGTAATAGGTACAAAAGTAGTAAAGAGATCGAAGCAAAAAAAAATTCATTGTGATTTAATATAAAGATATGTTTCATTTAGTTTTTAATGAAAATTCAACTAAATTAAGTATATTTTGCATTGAAGTGAAACAGCCTACTGTAGCAATATCGGGTTTATTAGGGCAGAAGAATGACGAACACCACTCGAAGCCTCTAAAGGACTGAAGATAAACTCTCCTTTTGTGAAGAGTGCTCAGGCTTTCCTTATTGAGGTTTGTATAGGAACGACAAATAACCAAAGCAAAAGACAAAAGATATGACCTGACTAAGACCCTTATCAAGAGATTAACGATAAATGTTGCGCACCCCACAAATTTTATACCTAACTAATTCGAGCAAAATACTTACGTACTAGGTTATCTGTAAAAATTTTGCATTGCCATTGCAAAACCATGACACTTTTCATAATAGCCCAAGTATAATATAATAACTGAGGCGTTTTATCACCAAATATAGTAAGCCTGTAATGGTAACCATTGTGAATGCTTGTACTAGATAGATAGATAGATATATGAACTCTTTATTGCACACAACACCAATTAAAAACCAAAAATTTACAAAAACAGAGAAATGAAATAGTAATGTAGGTACAATGAGCGGTCTTATCGCTTAAAGCGATTTCTTCCAGACAACCAAGAATAGAAAGAATATAATTAAAAGAATTGAACGGTGGTACTTATAATACAAAAACTATAAAGGTACTACTATACTATAAAGGTTTTTAACACAACGTTTTGGTTCTATAAGATTAAAGAGCGTTTAGGTTCGACAATTTAGCTCTTAGAACGCTTACAAGACTTAACCTATTTTATTCATTTTAAGTGAACGGTGTTCTTTTTGAGCAACAAATTTCTCTTTAACCTGAACTACACCACGTGTGCGTTACTATAGTGACCCGAAACACGTATCCTGAGACTTAACCTTGAGTAGTAAAAAACGGATATCCCGTCCTTTGCTATACGAATGGACCTTCAAAGGGTCGCTCCCCAGCGATTTCGCTAAAACGTTTTCCAAATGGAACTGGCGTTACGGAGTTTATGGGCTTCGGTGATTTCATAGTTGATTGTCCGGTAATATTCAGCGATAGATCATAGATCTTTGTTATATTACCAAGGATTAATATAGACAGTTTTTCGTATCATTTCATTGCATTAGTTGAGAAGAAAAATGTTTATCTTTTGTTAATCTGGAGTGCTAAAATGAAGGAGCATAATAATAAGACATTTAGGTAAGTTTGCTTTAGACTCGTGATGCAAACAGGAATCGACCGCTCAAACTTAGTATAGCATAGATTTATACACATAATATATTTATTTGCAACTGAACACACAACACAACAAAAAAAAAATACCTACCAAAAAAATAGAGTGGTGTGATATATGCTACAGCAGCAAAATGGCTTCGACTCAGTATAATATCTGCTGTTTTAGCAGTGGATGTATTATGCGTGTGTCGGAACGTGTAGAAAAAGTAAAATGTCATCTTTTTGGATTGCCGGCTATAAATAATGCGTTAGTGACAAGCAAGGGTCAATCTAATTGTCGATAAGAAATAAGATGATTTTGAATGAATATACAGCAAGTTGAGTTAACAAAAGTTGTTTTACGAAATCATTTAACATTACAGTGGAAGCTGGTATTCTGCTGAATCCATCATGTGTAGAGCCATTAAACCCTGTGAGACGAAGTAAGACTAGTTTAGGTATATCACGCTTAGTCGATCTTATGACCTCTGTGGCGCAGTGGATGAAGTTTGCGTGAAGGTGGTTAATCTCTTTTTTCTCTGAACGTGTACCACGGAAACTTTCCCCGTGAAGTTCGTAACCAATTCAAAGATGATACACTCCACTTACTGGGAGTAATAGCTGGACCATCTATTATTCCTAAAGGAATTTAGCGAGGCTGTCTCATCTCGAGACAATTCGTTTCAGTCAATTTGGATAAGCCGAGAGGACAAATGAAATGGACTATGATTATTGCTAAAATATTTTATGATCGCAAAGTAATGAAAGGCTGAAAAGTACACATATATGTATAAAATAGATGTGTACTTGATAGCTCGCTCGATGCATTATTTCTGTCATGTAGTCTGTTATGGTATGTCTTTCATGTCATCGTCTGACGACCTCTGTGGCGCAGTGGACGAAGGCCCGCCTGAGACGTAGAACGTTGCGGGTTCGATTCCCGCTGCGAGACCAATGTATAAAAGACCTAAAATAGATGTGTACTTGATAGCTCGCTCGATGCATTATTTCTGTCATGTAGTCTGTTATGGTCTGTCTTTCATGTCATCGTCTGACGACCTCTGTGGCGCAGTGGACGAAGGCCCGCCTGAGACGTAGACGTTGCGGGTTCGATTCCCGCTGCGAGACCAATGTTTATATGACCTGCAAATATTATTTATAAAAAAAAATTGTATCTAGTTTATCAGACATCTGCTTAGTTTGGGGCTACATGATGCAGTGAGAGAGTATCCCGCATTATTGTTTAGTAAAATACTTAAGAATGTTACTTACTTTCAAAATGTATTCAAATAAATCCAGACGAAAAGATCTGTCGTGATAGTAGAGACCTTTTTGTTGTTCGCGCTCGGTTCATTTGTAAATTTAATTGGTGGGTAAAGAATGCAATGGAGCCAAGTTTTACATATTCAGCCTTTCAGATGGAAATAGAGAGTCAAAGCTTTTTCTCTTTTGTTTTGCAATTGTTATTTAGTTTTTTTGAATGCTGACAAAAAATATGGTTGAGTGAATGTTATTTGAAAACAATGGTGTAATGTTTTTCGTCTAGTATTTTACTGTCACATGAGTGTGTTGTTTCATAAATAAAAAAATATTTTTATAGTACATAGGTATAGGTATATTAAAGTATAGTATATAGGTTTATACGTATGTATCTAAAGTACAAAATTTTCAAATTGTGCATTTCGTACTAGGGGTACAGGAATCGACAATACCCTCAGATATGGTATAACAGCGAGTTTAAAAACAAAAACAAAGTTATTTAAAAAAAAATTTTAGTCGCGGAGTTATTACGATTTGTGATTATACTCAAAGTAGAAGTATTTTGAGGTTCAAACACCGATTGAAAATGAGCGTTAAACATATTACTAATGTCACTTACGTTAGAACTAGATGTATCGTTATAATTCATAGTATCCGGGAGGTCGTCCGCCTTTTTCTTAGACTTTACAAAAGACCAAAAGTGTTTGCTATCTATATTAATCTTTGACTCAGAATTATTTATAAAATTACTATAGCATTGACTTTCAACTAACTTTTGTCTTTTTCTTAATAAATTAAAAGTATCATAATCTTTTATGTTTTGGTATTTTTTCCATTTAGTGTGAAATTTAAGTTTTTCTTTTATTATTTTAATCAAAGGTTTGGAAAACCATACTGGATATCGATTATTAGATCTAATTACTTTTTTTGGTACATAAGTATCAATAATATTATTAACAATGGTATAAAAAGAGTTAGTTGCAACCTCAACGCTACTGTCATTCAGACATAACCTCCAATCAACATCTGATAGAGCCTTGCCAATTAACTCCTGGTCGGCTGCATGGAAAAGTCGGATTGTACGTGGTGCCGGACGAATAGTCCTATAACCAAGCTCTAGTGACTCTATTTCTAGAGTTGGATGATGAGCATCCTCTGGCAAAAGAGGTGATTTACATCTTACTAAGTTACATTGGCGATTACTAATGACCAGATCAAGCAGCCTATCCTTAACATTTAAAACATGATTAAACTGTTGAAAACTCGTAAAAGACAAAAAAATTTCAAGTTCAAAGGCAAGATGGTCCTGACATGAGTTCACTAGAGTTGGGGGACCACTGGAAAAACTCCATTTCCCATTTGTTATATTAAAATCTCCAGCAATAAGAAAAGAGTCATCCGAGTGATCGATAGAGCACTGCGAAACAAAATCAAAAAATTGTATGATAGCATCACGTTGACCACATCCATGAGGTATATAACAGCAGAAAATTCTAAGACCAATTGAATGATTTAGATTTACCAATATTTCTAAAGCCTCCGCATAATCGTAGCTAAAAGGAATGCATTTATAAGCAGTGACCGAAAACTCAAGCTTAACTGCGACAAGCACCCCACCACCCATTGTATCACCACGTGATTTATAATTTCGGTCACACCTATATATATTGTAACGACTATCAAATAATTCACTATTAAAAATACCTTCCAAAAGCCACGTCTCACATAGGCAGATTATATCAAAATCGGAATTAAGTAGGTTTCTAAAGAACATGTTGGTTTTGGTTCGTAAGCCTGACATTTTGGTAATAAATTTTTAGTTTACTTAACGGATCCATTGTAAATAATAACTTTGTACATAATAAGAAGAACTTGCAAATAATAAACAATGTAGTAATATTAAAACAATAACACGCCATCGATTTATGAAAATTACCGCCATGATATAAACTATCGAGCTCCGCAAAAGCACCAAGCAAAATTTTGATTTAAAGCCATGCGTAAAAATTATTAAACTAAACACTATCAAACTAAAAATAACATAAAAACATATAGACAAATCAATTAATAAAGCCACCATACATTCAAGCAAAGAACAAGCAAAGATAGCTCTCATGCGATTTTTTTTAAATCGTCTTCGCAGCTTATGTGCAGCACTGGGCTAACATCAGACATGCGAGCCATTATTGTGCAGTTCTTTACCCAAACATATTTATAATTTTTTTCTTTAGCAATTGTTTTTAACGCGCTGTAAAAGAGCTTTATTGTTCTTTGTTAAATGATCGTTAAAATAGACGGGGCAATCTTTGCCGACATGACCGAGATTCGACGCTTTGAGTCCGCGAAGTTTTCTCAGTGAGTACAAAAACTCATCCTTCCTTGAACGACACAGCATACGTAGAACAATCGGCTTTGGCTTGCCAGCCTCGCTTGAAGAAGGCGCGACACGCGTTACAAAGTCCACATCCGAAGAAATTAGTTCAAAATTCGCCCGTTTAGCGAGATCTCGAACCATGACCATCAGGTTCTCCCCTCGTGTTTCAGGGATACCGAAGATCTCGATATTAGAGCGCCGGGCCCACTGGTTCTCTATAGGTAAGCCTGTACAAATCGTATATTATAAGGAAGGTACAATTTCACTGAAAACCTTCAAATTAATTACCACGTACAAAAGGTTCATTCTCTATATCGCACGAACTCATCTTATTGTAAATCTGTAATTTCATTCAATGCCGATACAATACAATTAAACAAAACATTTGAGCCATACGGACGCATTTGTATAGAAAGCTGGTGGTATCTGTGTTACGTGTCTGGAAGTGATCGCTAGCGCTCATTGAACCTTTTATTTAATAAGATTCTTTTTCGTTTTTTTTTTAAATGTGTTTAATAAAGTACTTTCATTCATTCATACGTCTTTACAGATGACAATCAAAATTAGGCAGCGAAACTTATACTATACTAGCTTCCACCCACGGCTTCGCTCGCGTGGTAACACGATAAAAGTTTATCCTTATGTCTTTTACCCGAACATATTTTTTTTGCAAAGTTTTCATTCATAATGTCTTTCTGAGAATGCTGGCTGTGTCTGTGTGGACCATAGATTTAGTAAAAAGGAAAAAATCCAACCTCTGGTGCGGACACGCTCCGCTCGCGTGTGCTTTATGTGATAATACACCTATAAGCAGTGTATAAAAGAAAAATATTTTGTCTGCCTCACCACGTTTGAATGAACGTTTGAATGCCTATCGGTATAAAAATAATAAATATTTTTTTCAGAATTTCTTAATTTGGTAACATAAAAATATGACATAGGTACAAAATTCATAATTAAACAAAGGTATAAGATCACATGAGCCTGAACTAGGTGAACTACTTACTGTGTTTCAGGTGAAGACGTATGAATCAAGCTTTACTGGCCTAAAGAGCAACCTGTTTTCAGTGTAACTGCATTCCGTTTCTTTCCCGCAAACGGCGAGGAGATAGCGGCAAAAGGGTTACGCAATTTACATAGACTTTTATTTATATTGTAATGGTGTTGTCGAAGAGTTTAACATCTGATTTTTATTTTCACGATGTGGCATAAGGATGATCATTACAAGCTTTTTTATTCGACTGACTTCGTTCATATATCCGTTTGAGGAATCAAATTTTGTTGCAAGTTTTCCTTTTTTTTATATTTTACGGGTTTTAGCACAGTATAGAAGCTATCCAATAACTGGTCAATCCGAAGTACCGAAAAAGAAAAACTTGCAAAAAAACTTGAAAAAATCAATAGTGAAAGAAATAAATTATGACCACTTGCAAATAAACAGATCTTGCGGGGTGATTGTCAGTTGAACATCAATGACAAACTGTCACAGTTTGATAACACAGGATTGGTGTCAATGATTTCTGTTTTCAACAGAGTTAGCCGATCAACCTGCAGATAAAATACTGTAAAAAAATCTTATTGTTTTTGCATTGGTGTTTTTGTGAACCCGGCTAGCCATTTAAAGCTGGCCTCATACAGTCGGAATACCTCTGAATTCAGAGACAGAATTTATTATCTGAATTCCAGCACATGTCCTTTACACGATCTTATAAATCCAGATTAATCAGTACTTAGTCTCGTGTTTCTCGGCTCAGGTGAAGTGTGTGCTCGCTCTATAGATATTAATGGGAAAATGTGCCATCTGCTATTAGAGCCTTATTTTTTTCTGTCCAGAATTCATAACGCTCATCAGTATCATTTACAGATCAATCTGAAAAATTCATAATCTGAAAAACTCAGAAGAACAATTAAATTGTATGCGCATTTTCGTGCTTTCTGAATCCATAATATGAATTTAGTCTTTGAATTCAAAGACATTCCGGCTGTATTATGCCAGCATTTTGCCAGTCAATTCAGAGACGGAATTTTGAATCTGAATCCTGGTACGTACTGTGCCTCACATAATCTTAAAAATTCAGATAAATCAGTACTCTCTTGTTTCTCGGCTCAATTAAAGTCATTGCACTCTATAGAAATGTATGGAAAGATGTGCGTTCTGAATTAAGTATCTTAAATTTTGCGGTCCGGAATTTAGAAATCTGAATTCAATGTTACAGATCGATCTGATAAATTCATAATCTGAAAAAAATCCAAATGAGTGTGGAACATAATTAAATTGTATGGGATTCTAGGCTTTCTGAGTTAATAATATGAATTCAGATTATGAATTCAAATTTCAGATTATGAGACAAATTCCAGCCGTATGAGGCCAGCCTTAGAGTTACAAAGGGTTATGAGTAACTGCTGTCGAACATTTTCAAAGACATTAATCCTCGCAGCAGGTGTTCGGTGACCAAGCAAAAAGTTCGTATGTTCTTTTTGCGAAGGGAAATAAAACAGGAGCGCTGATATATTCGAAGCTACGATTGCAAAAGGAAACTTTTTTGACGACCCTTCTCGCACAGTGGGCGAAAGCCCGCATGAGAATTCTGCAGGTTGCTGCTTCGTCAAATTATTGTTTGATCTGCAAATATTTGCCTCGGGTATAAGTGTTTCTATTTATGTATGAATTATCAAAAAAAATTACAAGCAGGAAATCAGTCATGTGGTTAATCCAAGTATGCTTAATTTGGGGCTAGATGACACAACCATTATTTATTTATTATTTTTAAACAAGAAAAACTCAAAATAAAATTGACAATGTTTCGCTTTCTCCACAAGGCAACATCAGCACATGATTGACTCGCTGTCTACCTTCGGCGTTGTGTATGTTATTTCTCTAAACTAAATAACAGGTTGTTACTGTTCTGTTCCTTTACTGGAAACTTTTAACCAATAAACATACTAGCCCTCAACTAACGATATCAAATTTATAATACCACACATAACTTATATGTGTATCATATTTGTCTGCTTGTTTCAAAAATGTGTTTGTATTTTTTTTTACTTGACATTTCATGTTATTCCTTGGCGTTAAACTTTGAAGGATTCAATTCATTTTTCATTCATCAACAACAATAGCATACATCATTTCACTGCTGAATTTAAACAGGCCTCCACCACGATTTACCCGGTTCCGTTTACCATGCGGGTTTTTGTCGGACAAAAAGATTTAAACCGAAGCTTATCTACTGACGGAGAAATAATTTTATCAAGTTCTTAAAAGTTTTAAGACTTCTTAAGAAAAACGTATACATTTTTTATCTAACTTGACGACCTTTGTGGTGCAGTGGGCGCGTCGCTAAGACGCAGAAGTTTGTAGTTATGATCTGCAAATATTTGTATCGGGACTGTCTTTTGTACTGTTTGGGACTGTGTTTTGTATGTATTTACAAAAGTATGTATGTAGTATATCAGTCATGTGGTTCCCATAATAAGAGCTTTGCTTAGTTTGGGGCTGTGTGATAATGAGACGCAGAAGGTTGCGGGTTCGATTCCCACTGCGGGACAAATGTTTGTATGTTCTGCAGATATTTGTCTTGGGGCTGGGTGTTTTCTATGTATGGTAAGTATGTATTTACAAAAAAAAGTATATTATGTAGTATAACAATCATGTGGTTCCCATTACACAAAATCTGCTTATTTTGGGTCTACATGATGCTGTGTGATAGTCCAGTATTATTTATTTAAATACTCGTCAACGAGAAAATTCAGTGTATCGCTTTGCTACTTAAGTTTTGTTGTATCTACACTACACATTCTAGTTTGAAACTACCAGACAAAAGATAAAACACTGTTAACTCGTTCCAAAGGGAATGTGTATTTTAAAGTAAGTTTAAATTCAAGAGTCGAAATAACCTGTCTGGAAAATAAAGAAATTTAATTTAATAAATCTAAGAAACTGAACAAATTTAATTTTACTTCTTCTTCTTCGTAAGAGCTAGTAAGCAACTCTGGTGTCGGAGTTATTAGGCAATAGAACAAAAATGCTATATGATATTTTTAGGCTTCCCGAAGACCTCCAACATGGCTTAACGACTGAAATGCCGGGGCCAACTTCTTAACGTGCCTTCCGAAGCACGGAATCGCTCAAATCTAAACGTCACTAAACGGTCACCCATCCAAGTAATGACGAGGCGGAGTGTTGCTTAACCAAGGTGATCAGCACTTTAAAAAAAAGGTTATTATTACAACTTTTCACTTATAACAGGGATAAACTGATCATTGAGAAATATTTACTTAAAATACGTAATGATATCAAAAATAATATATAAAAAATAAGGTATCGAAAAATAATGCAGTAGCATAACAAATTTAATACCTATAGAAATGTGAAATACTGTATTATTTTGGTACTTCCTACTCCTACTTATAATATTATACATGCGAAAGTTTGTGAGTATGGATGTATGGATGTATGGATGAATGGATGATTCTTTCACGCATAAACTACTGAACGGATTTGAATGAAACTAGGAATATACATAGTTTGTGACCTGGATTAACACATACGCTACTGTTTATCCCGGTACCATGCAACCGAAGTCGCAAGCGGAAGCTAGTAATAAATAAATAAAAAAGCTTTTTTTTTGACACTATCACAGCATCATGCCGCCCCAAACCACCCAAACTTAGTAGAGCTTGTATTATAGGAACCACATGACTGATAAACTACATATATTTATTTTTTGGTCCGGTCAACATGCAGACAAGAGACAAATATCTGCAAACATTTGTCCCGCAGCGGGAATCAAACCCGCAACCTTCTCAGAGCCTCCTCCCCGCGTCTCAGGTCTCAGGTCGCGTGTCAAGAACATTCACTCACTGTACCCGTCACTTGCTTGGACTATCTATATGAATCCGTACAGAACAATCAGACCGCTGCTTGCTGCGACTTGGTTCTTCTTAAACTTTTTTTTCTATTTTATTCGAGAGCTTCATGCTTTAACAGTACCTTCATTTTTATACAACTTCTTTGACAATCATACTTATTAGTAAGTCAAATTCAGGACAGTTTCTTCCTCATTCCAAAACGAAGACTAAAGATAGTCTAAGTTTAAATCTGACATTTTGTATACAAAATACCAGTTTCAAATATTTAGTCTTTGTTTTGGAAAAGACAGAAAATGTTTTAGTTCGATAGTTCTGGAGATATTATTAAAATTGTTATTTTTTTGTGCAACGTCAACTTTTTTCTTGTATATTTTACGTCTCGTGCAATCAATGACTGTTGCTCACGCACTTCAATGGGGTCCTTAATTAGTTCAGTGGTTTAGTCGGCCCGCGCGGGCCATATACCAATACGAGGTTGTAAAGGTTCTTTAAAAGGCTAAAAATATATATTTTTGGTCCAGAGTTGGCTCTTCTTAAACTCTTTTTTCTTTTTTATTCGAGAGTTTAATGCTTTAACATTGTCTAGATTTTTATATAAGTTGTTGGACAGTCTAATTTATTAGTTAGTCAAATTTAAGATAGAATATGTTTTAGTTTGATAGTTTTGAAAATATTATAAAAATTGCTTATTGAATTTGATGCAGCGTCAACATTTTTCTTGTATATTTTACGTCTCGTGCAATCAATGACTGTAGCTCACGCAATTAAAGGGGTCCATAATTAGTTCAGTCGGCCATATGCCAATATATACATTGGTTCTAAAAATACTTTCGATTATTTCTTCATCATGAGAGATCCTCAGTCAAATAAATTGTCTTCAAACGAAACAATAACGAACTCGTTGTATTCCCGACACAGTGCTATTCCATCGATCGGCTTCCCTAGGGACATCTACTAAAAGGCGAAAACTCAGAACAGCAAATATCTTTACTGCTTCGATGAAATTACTTACGGTACTTATTGTTTAATATATTCAGTGGCAGTCTCGGCAATTATTATCCTTCCTTCATTTTCTCCGATGGATGTCTTTTGACTCATAATTTGGGACTAACTCAAACAATTATGGCTGTATAATACTTAGCTGATTTATCACACTAATTTTATAAATGCTTAACGGCTGAACGGAATTCAATGAAACTTGGAAATCTGAATATACATAGATTGTGACCTGGATAAACACTATAGGCTTTTTATCCAGGTACTAAGCGAGTGAAGCCGCAGCCGGGAGCTAGTGACTTATAAGACAGCCAAGGTACCCAATCTGATAGTTTCCATGTTTACGTACCTGTAACAAAAATATTTTCATTGTAAAATTGGTTTTGGATCTCTTACCATGGAATTTTATATTATAATGTAACAGATGACGCTTCGTGTTCCCTTGAAAAACTGTGAAATATTAACGAGTCGTTAAAAATTTGTCAATTTTTCAAGGAGAAATGAAGCGACATTGCTACGGTATATTCCGGCCGTTACCGAGCAAGAGAACGCGTCTAAACACACTATGCCGAAAATTACGCGACGTAAGTTCCGCAGATGATTTTGACAAGTTCGGCTGTATACCATAACGCAACGTAATTTCAGCATAATGTGTCATCTATAATTCAAATAGTATTGCTGGCGAAATCATGCCTAACTTACGTTGCGTAATTTCGGCTATACAAATACAAATACAAATACAAAATTCATTTATTCAGTAGGAACTGTATAGTACACTTTGAAACGTCATTTTTTTTTAAATTTACCACCAATTCGTAACGTGACCAAACAGAGAAGAATTGGCAAGAAACTCTGCTTGGCTTATATTTTTTTAACGTCATTGTACTTAATATCTATTACATTGTTTTTGATGGAGTTGGAGGCAGTTTCATCCCAAGCTTTTTTGTCATCTAAATAATCAGATATTTTATAATAAGCTTTATTACATAGATTACGTTTAACAACATTTTTGAATTTATTTACAGATAGATTAATCACATCATTTGGGATTTTGTTAAAAATCGTACAGACATCCCTTTAAAAGATTGACTAACTTTATGGAGCCGTACAGTGGGAACAGCTAGTTTATCTTTATTTCTAGTGTTAACATTATGATAGTCGCTATTTTTCTTGAACATGTTAATATGTTTTCGGACATACATTAAGTTTTCATATATATATTGGCACAGCACTGTCATAACATTTATTTCTTTAAACTTAGTTCTAAGTGATTCTCTGGGGCCCATATTATAAATTGCACGAACAGCCCTCTTCTGCAACACAAATATCGTGTTGATATCTGCAGCATTCCCCCACAATAAAATGCCGCACGACATAATGCTATGGAAGTAGCTGAAATAAACTAGTCTAGCCGTTTCTACGTCAGTAAGTTGACGGATTCTTTTGACTGCGTATGCTGCAGAACTGAGTCTGTTCGACAACCCATCTATGTGAGCGCCCCATTGAAGCTTATTATCTAAAGTTATGCCTAAAAATACAGTACTGTCCACAAGATTTAGATCTTCATCTTTTATTTTAATGTTAGGTTTAACTTGTTTAACATTTGGTTATATAAATCTCATACATTTTGTTTTAGTCTCGTTCAGTAATAAATTATTTACATCGAACCAGTTAACAACTTTCGCTATTGCATTGTTCACGTCGTCAAAATTGGTCTGCCGTCGCTTTAATTTAAATAAAAGTGACGTGTCATCCGCAAACAATACAATTTCGTGGTTGTCTCTCACAAGTTGAGGTAGGTCGTTGATGTAAATTAAAAATAAAAATGGTCCAAGTATTGACCCTTGCGGAACACCCATCTTTACTACAGATCCCGGAGAACATTTTCCATTTACGTCTACTTTCTGTATTCTGTCAGATAGGTAAGAAGTGAGAAGGGCTAAAGCCATACCCCTGACGCCATAGTGATCTAGTTTCCTGATTAATGTTTCATGGTGTACGCAGTCAAATGCCTTAGACAAATCACAAAAGATGCCTAAAGCATCATGTGAGTCCTCCCAGGCATCGTAGATATGCGATACCAACTCAACACCGGCATCAGTTGTCGATCTGCCCCGCGTAAATCCGAATTGTTTGACATCTAGTAAGTTGTTAAAGTTAAAATGGCTTTGCAGTTGACTAAGAACAAGCTTTTCAAAATTTTTACTAAATGTTGGCAGTACTGATATCGGTCTAAAGTTAGCAGGGTCAGAACTACTACCGGATTTAAATAAAGGTGTTATTTTACTATGTTTCATTAAATCAGGAAACTCACCACAGTCAATACATTCGTTAAATATAAACGCTAGTTCTGGTGCGACAATGTCAATCAACGATGTTACAACGCTAACAGAAATGCCCCAGAGATCCGTAGTTTTTTTGACATTTATCAGTTTGAATGTTTTAATAATATCATTACTGTTTACATATTTAAAATAGAACGGTATTTCACATTTTGGTACATTTTTATTTAGTAATGAATCCGCAATTATAGGAGAAGAGTTTAAGGATCTTGTGGTAGAAACTGGAATGTCTGTAAAAAAGGATTCGAATGCTTTGGCAACATCACCATCTTCTTTGATGATGGTATTACCAATATTTAATTTATACTCCTTAATGTCATGTTTGACTTTTCCAGTCTCACTGTTTATTATTTTCCAAGTGGTTTTAATTTTATTACTACTGCTGCTAATTTTTGAACTAATATAATTAGACTTAGCCGCGCGACATACATTCTTAAAATTTTTTGAGTAATTTTTAACTTTATCTTTAAACTCTTCACTAAAATTATACTGTTTTTCACTGTAAAGCTCATACATTCTTTGTCTGCTTTTGTGAATTCCTACTGTTGCCCACTCACAGAATGTAGGACTGTCAGAGACCATGATCGATTTAGGTTTAAATATTGAGCTAAATTCTTTGATAAAATTATTAAAAAAAGAATTGTATAAATAATTTGGATTATTATTTTGATATGAAAAGGGTGATCTATTTAACAAATTAGATTTAAATTTTTCTAATCGATGCACAGTCACTGGTACAAAAGTTATTTGCCGTTTTACATTTTTCTTTATTTGATTTTCTATTTTGATTAACTGACCAAGGTGGTCTGATTTTATGTTACTAATTACATTTTTACTTAGTATATTAACATTTGAATTTGTAAAAATATTGTCTATGCATTTGGCTGAAGTGTCAGTAATTCTAGTTGGCTCCATAAAGAGAGGTTTTAGATTATATGATTTGAATACACTAGTAATTTTAGTACTTAATGAATAAACTTCTAGAAAATTTATATTGAAGTCTCCGCATGTTATAATATTTTTGTTTGTTTTAGATATTTTGAACAATATTTCATCCATGACCTTTTCAAAAATATCATATGAGGCGGATGGTGGGCTGTACGCACTTATAACAATGAAACGCTCCAACTCTACACATGCTATTTCAATTTGGCTTTCAACAGACAAATGGACAATGTCCTTACGTTCTTTAAATTGGATTTGTTTATTTAAAATTATTAATGAGCCGCCTCTTATAGCATGCGTTCTACAAAAAGAACTACCAACTTGGTGGTTACTGAAATTGAACATGAGCTCGTAGCTTTTTAGCCAATGTTCTGTAATACAGATGATGTCTATATTATCAGAGTTCATGAACAATTCTAATTCTAATAATTTGCAACTCAATCCTTGAATATTTTGATGCACCAAGTTAGTATGATTTACAGTTCTGTTTATTTGATTTATTTTACAATGTTTATTAAACTTATTTGAATTGATAATGCTAGAGGCTCCCTCTATTGTCTGATCTAGTAATTTAAAAGACTTGGAACAAATTCCAATCTCTCTTTTTGTAAGTCAGAACAGTGCTCAATAAAAGCAGCCTTTTTAGCCAAGTTCTTGGCTGTTGTACAAAAATAGTAAGATAGCGAAATAGCTATCTGTCGCTTAAAAAAGTTAGAAAGGTAATATCTACCTTTAGTCAAATATTTTTTTTTACTAACAATATTGTTAGAGTCGATCACGTGAATTAATTTATTATAGCATGATATGGTATGCAAGGTCATATTTAGGTTATATCGTATGTCATTTTCTGCTTGTGACAAGCTGTTGCTATAGGGGAATGTAAATGTATAGTTTTTGTACATAATATTCAACAATATCAAATAATCAATAGGTGGATTGACGACATCGTTGCTATACAGGGAAAGATAATAAATAAATAAATAAATAAGTAAATAAATAATTCAGGACGTAATCACACATCATGTAGCCCCAAACTAAGCAGAGCTTGTATTATGGGAACCACACGATTGATATACTACACATGTTTTTTTTTGTAAATACATACTTATCATACATAGAAAACACCCATACCCGAGACAAATATCTATAGAACATGCAAACATTTGTCCCGCAGCGGGAATCGAACCCGCAACCTTCTGCGGGGCGGCGGCAAAGGCGGACTTTCACCCACTGCGCCACAGAGGTCGTCATGATCTGGATACAAAAATAGCAAAACCGTATGCAATGGCGTTTGAAGGAGGAAGCTTATGCCCAGCAGTGGGTTTTGAAAAGCTGAGAATGATGATGATGAATATTCAACATTATATTTATTTATTAAGTAAAAATTACTTAAATGAATATCTGAATTATTTTGAATGTAAACGGCAGTTTTTGCATGAAGTTCTTTCATTAAATAAACATGATTCAAGTATGCATAATTGTCTATACGCTCTTTATGAAAATACGCTGACGACCATGCCCATTAGCGTGGCGTACATTTGCTTATTTTAACAATGTTCTGTACAAAATAAAGGGTAAGGTAACTTGTTTTACAGAATTTTCATAATACATTCTAAAATTCAGTAATGAACTGAACATAATAAATAATTTGAGCTTCTAATTGCGGCTTAGAAAGATAATATATAGAGATATAGAAAACCCTTTTTTTATAATAAATAGGCTTACGTTTGACAACATTTCACCTGGTGGTAAGTAAAAATGCAGTCTACGATAGGGCACGCTTGCCTAGAAGAAACTTGTTCACTCGAGACTTGAAGACACCCAGATTATAATCATTTTATTGTGCGTACTCACACCAACATAAAAATATAGAACACAACGGACAATAACAGTAATGAAAGTACAATTGTCAGTCTTATCGCTTAGAGCAATCTCTTCCAGGCAACCTTTGTGTGGACTGGATTGTATGAGCTGTTCAAAGTGGATATAAGTTTGCTTAAACAGAATTGTTAGCCACGATGTACATTCGAGCGAAGTGCTTATCAGCTTACAGGCGATATTCACAATTTCATGACCTGACACAGCTTTATATTTATAGGGCTTCCACGGTGGATTAAGAATATTTAAGTCTAAGAAATCCAAGTTAAGTCAAAACCTGTCTGACCCGAAAAGGTTTTCATTCGCAAACATTATCACAAAAACGAAATAAAAAAAATATCAAATGGCATTTGCAGGACTAAGCCTAGACACAACAATTTATTAATACCTACCACGAACCCGAGTTTTTTTTTATTACCTACCCGATTTTTACATAATAATTTAATACAAACAACTTATTATAATGTTTGTGAAATTGTGTATTATATGTAATTCATACACGCCAAAACTTCTAAATGTATTAAGCTGAAACTTAGTAATACTGTGGTAATACTTAACTCATTTTGTATATCTATCTATGAGTAGTTTTCGATCAGAAATAGCACGGTACTACGCGAGTAAATCTAGTTTATAAATATCAATGACTAGAATTTTAATAAGTCAATTAAGCGCCTTATAAAAAAATATGAAGCAACTTTTGTTTGGTTGTACAATCCCAGAGCCTGCCTCGCCAATCCAACTTAGTTGTGTTAGACAGCCCTGTAACCTAACTGAAACTTCACAAGACTGCTAAATTCTTCTTACGAAAAATTTACGTGAATTCTCGAGCGTGGGTAAGACGGGTACGTCAGTATTTCGATCAATCATAATGATGGGAAATTCTTGCAATACTTTACGCTACATAAACTTCAAAAGTGCTTGAAATATTGTGTTTACCGAGTTCATAAAGGCCACGATTATCCACCTACTTTATAAGTAAATTTTTGTTTTAAATACTTTCCTGTAGATACCAACTTTGTTATTAAATAATGTAGACCAAAACGTAAAGAATGGCTCAAGGTTTATAATAATCGTTAAGTATAGGTATACCTACATCTTTATAACTAGTTTCCGCCCGTGGCTTCGCTCGCGCGGAACCGAGATAAAAAGGAGCCTATGTGCTAAACCAGGTCTCATGACCCCGGCCGTTCTTATGTTTCATATAGGTGGCCTATCCATCGAAAGGTGGTCTGGAAGAGATCGATAAGACCATTATAAGATGGTGATAACACCGCGCATTAAACTAGTTTCTGAAATAAAAGTACAGTAAAGCATTTTCATTCATTCATTAATTCCAAGTTTCGTCTAAATCAATTCAGCCGTTACGTTACGGAGTTGAATAGAAACAAACAAACACACATACTTTCACATTAATAATATAAGTGTGATGTAGATCATGGTAAGTAGATCTTAATCATAAATATCTAAACAAACTTATCGCTAAGCTTTATTGAAGCGATCTGACCATAGCTACGACGTGACTTGACTAGCAATCGTAACATCCCGTACTAAGTACTTAGTATACTTTGGCACTCTTGATCTCCAAATACGAGACAAGGAAAAGAGCAGATTAATTTGCGAGTTCGGGGTAATAATAAAGTCATCTTTACTCCTCCCCCTCTTTCCTTCATCCCCTTATCTCGTGACACAGAATAAGTAATAAATACAGTGCAGAAGATTCACCGTGGAATAAATATGTCAACAACAGATTTCGTTGATAACTAGACCAGGGTGCCTAGTGCGAGTTTTTTTACCAGCTAGATCGCGTTTACGTTTACGCAAATCGATATATAATCGAGGTAATGCACCTAGTGAGAGTCGCGTGGTACTGACTCCTTTCCATACAAATTTGCGTAAACGCAAACGCGATCGAGCTGGTAAAATCTCGCACTAGGCACCCAGACTACGCGCGAACTGAATCACGCGTAGTCAAAATGGACCCACGTCACATTCCACGTGACATTTCACAAGCCTGGGCCCTTAGTTACCCATGTAGATACTCATACCCATAACATGTGGGGATTATTATAATAAAAGAGCCTAGCTCTTGTCGGTGTAATGATGCAATTCTCTCCATTTTTCTCTTTCCATTGGGGTCTCTTTCACTTCCCTATACGACATGATGGCGACCTTCTCTTTTATCTGGCTCATGTAACTCTTCCACGCTTTTACTTCATGATATTTCTAATGAAACTGTCATGTCGTATAAGTCAAATCATTTTTACTTTATAATAGTAGGTCCCACTGCTGGGCTAAACTCTTCCATATGTAGGGACGTGGAATACAGGGGTATTTGGAGGTCTCCCACATTCATTTTCAAATGCATCAAGATCATCTCGTCAACGTTTTCTCGGCCGACCCCGATGTTGCAGTCTAAATAGGCTAGTAAAAAAAATGTAGGTAATCTTATGTGGGAATAGTAATTTAAAAACGAATTCGAGTCATGTTTTTGAACTAAAATTAAATCCTATCTCAAACATAATACCCTCCCACATACGGACACTCACCAAAATCACTTTGAGATTTCACTTTTTAACAACATGTAGGCGTTGATATTTCTTACTCCTGAGTAGACCGTGCTGCAAAGGAATTTTCAACTGAGTGATTCCATAATTCGCAGAGCACATCACATGGTATCCAACCCACCCACAACTCGTATTATTTCCATTCCCGTAAATTCCCGATTACTTTAGCGTTAAACTATTTAATTTATTTGTTTTTCGAAAATGTTTGATAGGATAGCAATGGGCGTACTAATCTAATGAAAAACAGTCCATGTTTTCAGGTGTGTAGCGGATGTTTTCGCCGCACTTTTCAAACTCTACTAGGACCAGCCGTGCAACCTGTCACGCACGTCCGTCGCAGGCTGCTGTGCTGTGCGAAAACATCGAGTTTTAATGCGTTAGATCTTTATCGACCATCGCTATTCGCATTGCAAGCGCAAGTATTTTGCTCATAAGCACAAGCCAATAATCATTTCTCTCTCCGTCGTTCATTTGCAGAGCTGGAGAAGCTTGGCTTGGACAAGTTTTTTCATACGTTAGATGTAGTTCAACTGACCAAACCAAGCGTCATATCGCTCTCTCTTGACTCTGTCGTTCATTTGTTTTTCATCAGATTTTCACAAAGTACTAATGGTACCTACTAGTAGGATTGTCTAAAAAAGTTTTACTTCAAATTGTCAACCAAGATTTCGTGCATTCTCCGCCATCTTGAAAAACCCCTGATTTTGATTTTTTCGCTCTAACTCGGTTGTTTGTCGAGATACGAGAATTTGTTCAAAGGCTCATTTGTTACTTTTTTTTATTACTTTAATGTTTTTGTCGGTTTTGTTCTACTTAAAGGTTTTTGTGGGTGTGTACAATAAAGAGTTTTCTATCTATCTGCATCCCAATAAGCCATCACGCCTCAACAACAGAACATTATTACGTAATATTGACAAGATTGTGGAAATGTTATCCCAGCCATTGATTAAAAGAATTGAATTTCTTGCAGACTCTAGTGGCACAAGTACTACTGTGAAGGCGTCACGTACCACACGTGCGAACAAGGCCACTACTATTAAGATAGTAATACGATCTCAGACTAAAAGAATCCCTGAGGACACTTTATGATGGAGTCCTTGATTGTCATAGCTTTATCAGAGACATTCTTTTGTGGACATTTTGGTTTATTGTACAGAATACTATTTATAAGAACAATAATGTAAGATTTATTTTCATTTACTTCTTGGACTTTTATGAAAGGGTGATTAACATAAATCCAGTGTTATGGACGAGAAGAATAACTAGTTTTCTCTCACAGAGAGTAGATTTAAGATGTTCTACAAGGCAAAATATTGAATACCTACCAATATAGAGATAGATTGAGAGTAGAGATTTTGCTTTTAGTTTTCATTATGAGCTAGCGATTTCTTTGGAGCAGTTGGCAAAAGGTCTGCCTGAGACGCAGAAGGGTGCGGGTACGATTCCCGCCTCGAGACAAATGTATTCTGCAAATATTTGGCTCAGTTCTGAGTGTTTTCTATGTATATTATAAATGATTAGAATACTGAATCAGCCATATCCTGATATTTTCATTTTATTTTTTATGATACCTGTAAATGAAAATAGCAAATGGCCTAACCTTACCTTACCTACTAATAAGCACCTGAGTATCCTTCTTTTATACTATATTATATTATACCACTAATATTAAAAATACGAAAGCTTGTGAGTATAGATGGATGTATGGATGGCTGTTTTTTTGTTACTCTTTCACGCAAAAAACTACTGAACGGATTTGGATTAAACTTGGAATATACATTGTTTATGACCTGTATTAGCAAATAGGCTACTTTTTATCCCAATACCACGCGAGCGAAGCCGCGGGCGGAAGTTAGTATTATTATAAAGATGAAAGTTTGTAAAAAATATGTGAGATGTAAAATGGTATGTAAAATAAATAAATAATAAATAAAAAAATAATGCAGGACGTAATCACACAGCATCATGTAGCCCTAAGCAGAGCTTGTATTATGGGAACCACATGATTGATATACTACACATATATATATATTTTTGTAAATACATACTTATCATACATAGAAAACACCCAGACTCGAGACAAATATCTACAGAACATGCAAACATTTGTCCCGCAGATGGGAAAGCTATGTTCCTCCTTCACGTGAAAACTACTTCTTGTACGTCTTGTAATATCTAAAATCACTAACTGCAGGACATTGACACCCTTGATCCTTTAATGATTTTTGCGATGATTTCCGTTGTTGCTGTAGGCACTGAAACAAACCCTACGGGTTTTACAGTGTACATTGTTGAAAATAGTATTAAATTTTAATGAATAAAATACAATGAATTGAATCAGGCGTGACTTTGCAGAAATCCATTACAAGATATTTAAAAGATAACATATTTAGTACAAATTCCGCCAGCTCAGAATAAAAAACATACATACATACGAGATGCACAATTCGAAAACCTATTTACGATTTCTAGCTCCATTTTAATAGTAGATTGTTTTACAAGGGACTAAACCATCCCATTATATACGAGGTTGTTATACTCCCGAGCTTAGCGAGGGAGGATGACAAGACCGAGTTATAATGGGTGGTTTTGGCCCGAGTAAAACACTCTACTTTTCACTTCGATTGCGAGAAAATAAAACAATTCCAAATTAGTCAATTTTCAGAAATTTTATTAAAAATTAAATGTGCAGTTAGAGCAATTTTGAATGTTTAGTGATATGTTTTTCCCGGGCAATTTTATTTCGTTTCTCTGTGATTGGGATGTGATAATATTTTGAGTTGATTGTTGTGGAGTAAAAGTTGGAGAGACTCGAAACATGCTTGAGTTTCCTGCGCGGCTTCAGCTGAGTTCACATATTCATCCAATCCCGCGATGTAGATGCTTGGGGTTCTGTAATGTTTGGTAGAATATTGATTCCTTCCATAATCCGCTGCGTGACGTGATACTTGTTTTGTATAGAGTCCTCTATATAACCTTCAGCCACTTGATCGGACCTCCATCCACCGTGGCGTTTTAATGTCGTTATATTCGCACCAGAGTCCGCCAACAGAGTCGCGGATGTTCTGCGGAAACAATGGCCCGTGTAGAGTTCCGGATTTGGTAAATTTAGATAAGTGGCAATATCTTTAGGCATGTTACCAAATTTATTTTTGCCTATGACTTGCCTTGTGCATTTACCATTTTGATAATTTAGAAAAAATCTTCTCGTTGAAACATTAGTGGGACGTAACTCCTGATAGGCTTTAACTATATTAAGGTATTCTCCACTGATGACAAATTTACGCTCTTTGTTTGTTTTCGTGTTCGGCAGACTCACAGCTTGTAGGTTTGTATCCGTTTCTACGTCTTCTAGCGTTATATTGGCAAGCTCTATTCCTCTGCATGCACCGCTGATTCCATAAATTAAAGCAACCTGTTGAACAAAAAAATAAGTGTGTTAATAATCGTAATAACCTAGGTACATAATTTAGGTATGTAGGTAGGTATCTATTTATTTAGTTTGAGTAGAGTACATAAGTAGGTTACCTTTGTTGCCAAGTATTGTTTATTTGGAGCGTTATTTAAAAATGTTTCGATTTCTTGTGTCGTCAAGACTTTAGATTTTTTTGCCTTGTATCCAGTGGACAATTTCTTCAGTAAAGTCGTTAAATTTACATATTTTTTAATATCGACGTCGTGTCTTGTTTTTAAGGTCATTCTTAACATTGAATATGTGCTCCAAAGAGTCGACGATTTGAATTTTTTCGATAATTCATCAAAATAAGTGAGAAAAACCCCTTCTGTAAAAGAATCCACACGTTTCTCATCTCTCCATTTCATAAAATTTTCGTAACTCTTTAAATATATTTCACGTGATTTTGTCGGCAACAGATTCATAATTATTTCTTTGCCCTTTTCTTCCATTTGCATATTAGCATCTTCACTATCACTTGATGACATTTTTCACGTTCACAATTTGAAAGTTAAAGTCAGGAAGTTAAACGTAAAAGTTTGTGATTTGGAATGAAGAAAATTCTAGAGATTTAGCGCCAATACCATCTTTTTTTTTAAATCTCTATACCTTCAATAACCCTCAACGAAACAGTTCGCATTCTACCGTGAAGGGAAGAATCAACCTTCATAAAACATCACCAAGACGGTTCTATTTTCAAAAAAAAAGATTGACGGAGCACCAAGAAGTCGAGTTTTTATATAAGAGAACGAATGCTTTGTACGGGCTGATGATTTTAGACAAAAATTAAAAAGAAAAAATACTTTTTAGCCCTAGGTATTAAACTCGAGTTTTAGGCCCGCTAAGCTACACTATTATGATACACTTTTTGAGCAAGAGAAGTGAAAAGTATCTTTTTTCGTTAATTACCCAATTGTTTTGAGTGATAAACATTGCAATCTGCAAGAAAATTACTTTACCTACGTTGTTCGATCAGTTTATATGAAATGAAATGATTTATTTTGCCTGAAGTATGGTACAATAATGGTCTTATAATAATATTTATGATTAGCGCTTTCACATATTTCACCGTATACACAGCATGCAAAAAAGTCAAGAATAATAACTAATAAAATTACATTGATTCAAAAATTCAAGAATAATAACTAAATAAAATTAAATTGATTCTATACCTACATAAAATAGTCATCAATCTAGGAATTCGGTCACACTGTAAAAAGATTCTTCGATGAGCCAGGTTTTTAACTTTCTTATAAACATTCTTAGTGGAAGATTTTTAATGGTATTAGGAATTTTATTAAATATACGTCCACACATAACAAAACTGTTATTTTGGTAGAGCGCTGTTCTAGGTATTTTGGAGAGGACAATTCTCTTTGGATTTCTTACACATCTAGGGTATATATCTTGTGCCTTCGAAAAGAGATGCGAATGTTCTTTGACAAATTTAGCCGCTTCTAATATATATATGCTGGGCAATGTTAATAGTTTTTGCTTCAAAAATATAGGCTTGCACGACTCCCAGGGAGGTATTCCAACAGTGGCTCGAACGCATTTTTTCTGTGCAATAAAAGCTTTATTTACATTTGTGGAGTTGCCCCAGAGTATGATACCATACTTTATTACTGACGCTACATACCCATGATATGCTGTCATGACCGTGCTATGATTTGATGTCTTTTGAAGCCTATAGAGCACATAAACAAACTTGTTTAACTTTTTGCATACAAGATCGACATGCTCTTTCCAGTTGCAATAACGATCTAACATAATTCCCAAAAATTTGGTTTCATTTACCTCTGATAGTCTATGTCCTCCGCAGTTTATACTGATTTAAAACCAGTTCAATTTCCAATAAAGTAAACATTAAAAATTAAAAACGAAAACTGTGAAAGTTTTTGTATCATACAACTCTAGGGGTACAGAATACATTTAGCAGAAATTGCTGCACATTCATGTACTTACCTAGTTCTAGACCAGTTTGGCGGTCATGAATATATCAACTGTCGTATTGTAAACGAATCCAGAACCGTATCGTTGTATGGCCAATGAGAAAACGTAGATTTAAAATAACCGCATTGGCCTTTGGCGAAAATTTTTGTTACACTCTGATTCGTCAGGTTGAAATATTCGTGATCGTCTTACAGGAATAAATATACTTAGGTAGATAACTTTATATCTAGATATCTTGATTATTCACTCTAACGAATCTGCGGCCAGAAGCCAGTATTTTATATAATACAGGCACAATACTATCATAATTTTAAACCACAATTAATTTCCAATAATAATGATAAATTATTGTATATTTATACGGCTACCAACTCACGCTTATCACAGGGTTACCAATAATGGAAACAATTTGAGGCTGATTATTGGATACAATGTTCAATGGAATGTTGAAAATTATGTAGGTTATTGTACAAAATTTGGTTACATGGAATTTAGTTGAATTCCTTTCCCAATAGGATTACGTGCCGATGTACTTACTCGATACCTAAATTATGTATATAAAACTGTAATGAAGCTTGATGACTGAATGGGTAGGGGGCACTAAGAAATAGTTTCGGGAAAATCAACACGTGAAGAACAGAGGGAAAAACTTCTATGCTGATGAAATGGCGATTCATCATCATCATCATTCATCACAAGCCATTTTCGAACGACAGCTGGGCATAGGCCTTCTTTTTAGTTTTTTTTAGTTTATGTTAATATTAATAGGTAGTTTCATCGAGATATTTATACTCTAGAGTGGAAAACGTGGAAAAAAGTGTCTGCACTGGTCTGCACCAAAACGCTGAGGTACGCACGCTGTCAAATGCGCGGACTTTTAACACTTTTCAAGTAACATAAGGTCCAAATTAGTACAAATTTGGCATTTTCATGTTTATAACACGTTTGGACGATTTTTGACAGGTTTTACTTGTAGACTGTCAATTCACAAAGAACTCTACTACTACTAATTTTGAATTAAATTTTATCCTGTATCCATTCTGCCATCCTTAATTAAAGTGCAATAACTGTGTGTGTGTGTGTGTGTTTGTGTGTGTGTGTTTGTGTGTGTGTGTGTGTGTTTGTGTGTGTGTGTGTGTGTGTGTAAGTATGTTTGTGGTTACTCAATTCCGTAACGGTTGAACGGATTTGAATGAAACTTAGAAAAAAAAACGACTGCAAGTAATACACTTCTTACTGCTTTAAAAATCGAAAAATTAACTTTACAAAATATAATACTATTACATGTGCTAGATACCTACTTATCTGTTTGTATTCGGTGCAGTACTTACGTACTCTACGTAGGTACTTCAGGTAGAGGCCAACCGACCCCTCCACGCTCACGAACTGATGATGTGGCGGGAGCCGAAGTATGTAACCAATCAAGCCAGTTCATATAGCTTGACACCGACTTCAAACACTCCTTCAGAGAGTCTTATTCAGGGTGAGTGAACGCGACGTTTTTCCTCCACGTCCTAACTAGCACTGCTGCATGCTGCAGTGACGTTTCCGGAAAATTTCCGTTATTCAATATAAATGTGCTCATTTACGTAAAACGAGTAAAATCACATGTTTTGTATTGGAAAGAACCAAATTGTCTAGCCCATTGTATTATATTTTCTTTTTTGAATTAAATATTGAATGCATTTAATTTTTCGCTTTTTAGAGCAGTAAGTAAGAAGTGTTTTTTTAACCAGATTTCTTTAAGATTGTTTTTTATAATTTTAAAAAGAAAGAAAAGTATCAATCACTAGATCGTATTAATTAACTTACAAAAATTAAGTACCTACCTTATTACTTCTACACAAATATTATAAAGAGGAAAGATTTGATTGTTTGTTTGTTTGCATTGAATAGGTTCCGAAACTACTGGACCGATTTAAAAAATTTTTTCACCATTGGGTAGCTACACTATCCCCGAGGCTATATTATATTTTCAAAAAAAATTGGGTTCCTTACTAAAATTTCAATAATGTAACCCGAGGTGTAAAAAAATTACTTAAAAAATTCCTTACATCGCGTGCGCTGCGAAAACAAAATGATAGAACAAAATAATGTACTATGACTATTTAGAACACATTATAATCTACAAAAAGTGTCGAGACAGCATATGTCTAGCTATTATAGTTATGTCACAATAAGTGTTAATTTATTTTAAAAATTTAATTGAACTGCCGGCACTGTAAAAGGCTTTTTATTTGTCACTCGGTATTAATCCTTATCAAAATAAATTACTTTATATTCAGGACTGTTTCAATAACTTTATATAACTTTTTAAATCATTCAATTCGGACATTCCATTCAAAAGATATCACGAGTTTAAAAAATGTAAGTATTTGAAAAAAGTTGCGTGGTCATGTCACCGCTTACCCCGCTCGGCTAGTTAGGTAGCAAAGCGATGAAATAAGCGTTACGGGGCTACGGAAGGGAAGTCAATACTTATTATCAAGAAATAAATTGTGTATGTGTGTGTGTAAAAAGTTATATTTTTTGTTTTTTTTATGAACTACCCGTGCGAAGCCGGGGCGGACCGCTAGTAAAGAATAATTTCGTATTTAGTATATAATAAATAGTCAGCATGTCAAATAAAATGTAATAAGTGCTTAACGAATAATAAATTACGGTCTAATAATATATGTACGTAGGTACGTGCAATACACGCCTAATCACCCTGTCTAAACACTCTAAAATAGTATTTTTTATCATAAAGCTGAAGCTCTTCGCTGTTTGTTGATTTAGGACCTCACACAAAAATGAGTTAGCAGACTCTCATGAGATTTCAACATTCAACAGAAAGTTTGCGTTTAATTCGCAAAGGGTTGCTAGGTCAACATTTTTTTGGAATTTCTATAAAACTTTTGGGGACAGATAGAGAGTTAAATGTAAAACTGTATAATGTACTCACATTTCCATGAACATAGCATGGAGTGTCGGGGTTCAAACATACATCTTCGGTGCCCAAGCAATCTTCACCTGCACGTGGTGCACCCTGCTATATTTCGTTATTACGAAGGGGCTCCAGCGGCCGGCTGGAATCTAAATCCGCTGGCCACGGATGGGCAGCAGCGTCGGTGATGCGAGAACCCCCATTCCCAACGTCGGGATTATGGGCATATCCCCCTTCATAGGGGAGGCCTATATCCAGCAGTGGATTAATATAGGCCGGTGTAGTGTGGTGTTGTGGTGGAACATAAACATTAACCCCCTTACTTATGAACGCTACTCAAAGTTAATCAATACTCAAAGTTAGTCCTGTCACTGTTTCCCACTATCCAATGGTAAGAGATAGCAATAGTTTATCGTTTATCTTTTGAAAGATGTTCATAAGTAAGGCCAATATTATAGAAAAAAAACTAGATAACCTTAAGTATGTTTAGGTACCGATGTTGAAATGATAATTAATTATGTTGGTAAAAACATTGAGTGCAGGTGTCATGCCGGTGCACAGCTTCCGACGTTCATTCTTTTTTTTATTCAATGGCATCTGGGGTAGAAATAATTACCACTATGTACCTATAGGTATTGTTCATAGTCGGCGTTTTCAGTTGACAACGAAAATGATAAGCTCAGACTCAGACTCAGGACTTGTAATTATAAGCATTGACAATTCAACTGTAGAACGTCGTCACAGTTTAAAATGACAAAGTTACTGAATACAGGCCCAAATGCTTAGGTATTATTTTCGTTGGCTATTATTATAATTACTTAGTAAGTATCCCCTAGAGGCCTAGAGCCTTGCCTTAATATATTGTTTTTATAAATAGAAGTAATCTGAATGGATATAATTTACTTAAATTTATAATTTTAATTAATTTAATGGGGTGTACGGGGTTCCAACCCCTATCTTCGGAACCCAAGCCAACCCCACCTGCCCGTGGTGCACTCTGCTAAACAACGAACGGGGCTCTGGCGGCCGGCTGATTGCGGCATAGCGTAGCCTACATCGGCACAGCAAAATCCCCTGGCCACCGACGGGCCGCAGCGTCGGTGGTGCGAGAAACTGTGCCCTGCGATCCCCAACCCGCATGCCCAGCGTGGGGATTATCGGCATATCCCCCTTTATTAGGGGAGGCCTATATCCAGCAGTGGACTGATATAGGCTGGAGTGGTATAATTTTAATGAAACAATTATCAGAAAATGATGTTTTTAATAATAATGTTGCAAGTTAGGATTAGAAACCAAAGTTAGTAAAGCTATCTAACCATCCTAGTATAAATTAAAAATTATAATTATGTTAAAGGAGAAAAAACCATGTTTTTCCAATTCCTCAAGAAAAAAAAGTAAGATTTTTATGTATCCCAGAAATTTCGACTAAGGCGGGATTTGAACCCGAGACATTCCCATAAATACCGGGAATGATGGGGTTCAAATCCCGCCCGATTAAAAATTTTTAGGATCTATAAAAAATTTAGATTTTCCCTGAAGTGTGCGCTAACACTTAAAATACAAAAATCGATAAATTAAGTATTTGTTTCATAGAAAAAACTAATTTTTTAACGTATTTATTATTTCTACATAGTAATTCTTACGTTGCTTTATTCAATAAAAAAATCAATAATTAAGTATTTTTTTATAGACAAAAACTAATTTCTGAACTTATTTATTATTTTTACGTAGTAATTCTTACGTATTTCATCATTGCTTTATTCAATAAAAAAATCAGTAATTAAGTATTTATGTATTTTTTTAATAGAAAAAAACTAATTTCTGAACTTATTTATAATTTTTACGTAGTAATTCTTACGTATTTCATCATTGCTTTATTCAATAAAAAAATCAGTAATTAAGTATTTATGTATTTTTTTAATAGAAAAAAACTAATTTCTGAACTTATTTATAATTTATACGTAGTAATTTTACGTATTTCATCATTGCTTTATCCAATAAAAAAATCAGTAATTAATTAAAACAATCTGAGTGCTACTCAATTCGTCTAAATGAATTTCAAAAATTCAAACCCAAAGCGACAGAAAAGGCGGACTAATTCCATTTGCCGTGGAGGATTTAATAATACTTTTTTAGCTCTAAACAATTTACAAACTCGAGGACGGCATTGGCAGACATTTTTTTCACATTTTACAAAGGGCCGGCAGAAGTATGTACTTAGAAACTCTGCTACGTGACGGCTACGAGATACGAGAGAATACAGAGTTAAATCAAATTATCATCGTAGAGAACTCGTAAAATACGAGGAATTTTAAAGATAAAAACTGGATTACCTTCAGCTTCACTAAGCACTGGCCGGAGAGAGTAAGATCGCTCTAGTTATTTCTGAATTTATTGCGTACCTACCCAACTAGAGACGAAGGAGTTTATACAGCTTTCTTAGAACCTCATTTTTTTAAAATATTACATGATTCTAATATATTTAACGAGTTCCAAAATTAAAATTATCTGAGTGACTGGCAAGCTTTGAAAATACTTAAATGAGCAAAATAATTTAAGCAAAAGATAGTTAGCTAAGTACACAGATAGTAAAGTAAGTGGTGGAGTGGGTGGTGAAGTTCAGTACCTATTTGTAAAACACTTTTGGCAATAAAGTAGTCAAAATGTACCTTAAGTCAATTTATTTTTACCAACAACATATACTGCGCCTTTCAACCATCTTTGCCATATACCTATTTTTCAAACAAAAACCACAGATAAACTAGATTTTTCATCTAGGTAAGTTAGCATTCGTTTCAGAACCAACCTGAATACAGCCGGTACATTAGGTCCCCTCAATAAAACCCCAAAATATTGTTATTATACTGAAAAACACACAGGAAGTCTTAGTAAAAATAGGTCATTTCCTTATCCTTATCATTTTATCTAGTAATTTCGTAAAGGCGAGTTTCCTCTGTGTAGAGTAGCAGGCTCCTAATACAATTTCCTACATACGAGTAAGTAGTGCCTTTGCAAGTCGTACCTACTAAAGTACGGTCGGTTACAAAAGTAGATTGATTTATTTCAATTTCAATTTTATTTCAATCAACGTACACGCACGAAAACAACTCAACGTTATGGTGATGCTACATTGCAGCACAAAAGAAATGCAGGTTGTAAGAGCGTAGGTACTATACTAGGAAAATCCTGAAATATGGCATACCTATCCTTTCCGCCAGATCAACGTCACGCGTCATAGTTCATACACGCACGAAAACAACTCAACGTTATGGTGATGCTACATTGCAGCACAAAAGAAATGCAGGTTGTAAGAGCGTAGGTACTATACTAGGAAAATCCTGAAATATGGCATACCTATCCTTTCCGCCAGATCAACGTCACGCGTCATAGTTATTAATCGAAGTTGTGTTAATGGGTTATGAGGATGTTAAATACAAAAAAATATGATTATGATTAACAGTTGAGATATTTCAGACTCTTATAATTTTCGAAATATCAAACTTATGACTAAACTAACAGGAGAATTTTAGGATTTTCTTAGAATTGTCCTTGTCTAATCTATCAATGACGACGCCTATTTCTGCCCTGAAGAAGAATTGCTGTGTTTCGATTTGAAGGGTGTGGGTGCCTCCAAAATTATAGGAACAAGAGGCCTTTCACCTTCATGCCTCATACGTAAAATAGAGCAACAGAAAAGGAGTCCACCTTAGCAGATGCGCACCGTTTCTTTGTCGGCACAGGGTTATGCCGGGGCTCTTCGATTTACATATAATTAAATAAATCCAACTTGTATACTTTTGAGTTTATATTTTGTAACATACGATTCATTTATTTTCTGTTATGTACCTGTGTCGAAATAAATGTTTTTCCCTTCGATTCTATTCCTACTTCACGTTCATGCCTCAAGTAGATGGACGCAGAAATTTTAAAACAGATTTTGACAATGACTGTACCTAGTATAAGTACCAAGCGGTGAACAAAGTCAAAGAGGACTGTTTCGTTAGCAATCAACTCTGCTTGTTCTACGGAATATTCCGCATTAATAAAGAAGGCTTACATATTGAACATAGACTTTGTTATTTTATTAGTAAAGGTTTCTTTTTACCCGACTTCCAAAGACGGGTTATTCTTTCGCGCGTATTTTGTATGTTTGTAAATTTCTTTACTACCTCATATCTTCCGAATGGCTTGATGAATTTAGACAGTTGGTATCGTTATATTCGTCTTAAAAACCCAAATGTCCATATATAGGTGTTTGAAAAAAATGGCGGACATTTTGCGCGAAATTGTAATACTTATGTGTGTCTTTCACTGTAATACGTTTATAAAAAAAAGTATAACGAATCCTATTTTAAAATTATCAAAATAAAAAGAGATTACAAAAATAAATAATTTATATGTTTAAATTAGGATTAATATATAATATAAGTTTAAGAAGTATTTAACAGCGTAAAATGTTCATGGGTGTGCCAGGACACTAGAGAGTCTAAAATAAAATTTAAAATAAAAAAAAACAGACTGCAAAAAAGACAATCTAAAAGAACTTACTAATTCACTCAAAAGATCGAAACAATTTGTTTCTTTCCAATACAAAATATGTGTTGCATATTATACTCGTGAAACTAACGTAAATTAGCTCATTCATATGAAAAACGGTTTTTTTTCGGAAATGTCACTGCAGCAAGCAGCAGTGCTGACGCAAAGCGAGAGCGTCGCGTTCATTCACCCTGAATAAGACTCTCGAAGGAGTCGAAACGGCATCGGTACTTACTCATGTACCTTACGCTTCTGAAAATTCCCGTCTCTCAATATAACTGGGTAGTGCGGTTATTTTTGGTCTTCTTTTACCTCATAATGTTGTGTATAAAGATGTCATTTTGTACATGAAACTTAGTATAAATTCGCTGTCATGTCGTTAGGGAAGTAAAGGAGGCTGCTATGGAGAGAGGCAAGTGGACAGAGCTGCATCAGTTGACAAGAGCACAGCTCTTCAATAAAATGATAATTAATGTGTAGTCCTCTGTAGAGTACAGGCCTCCTCTAATTGAGTAAGAACTATTTTCTGATCGTCTAATTTTGAAATTCCTGCTCTATATATGTACAACGTACCCATTATTATATTATGCAATATAATAATGGGTCAGAGTGCTTATGGGGCTGCCACGTTTCTGCAGTACGTCAGGCATGTTCAGATAGGCGCACACTGATGGCTTCCATGCCATCATAAGAAATAATTATGCGTCTCTCTTGAAGCGCCCGCGTGGCAGCCCTAGCAAAATTCTAAGAACATTGGTGGACAGGTGGGACTCTCCGTTTACTGGGCACTGGATAGTTCACACATTCAACCCCTCGTGTCTACGTGTTTACTGTCGTTCTTGTATTTGTTTTTTTATATCTTTGTAAAATTATTTGTGTGTTTATTCTGACAATTTTGTATTGAATATTCTTGACATTGTTTTATTTTATCTTTTTTATTATTGTGTGAACTTAAAATTTCGTATACTTGTATGGATGGACTTTGCCTGAAATAAACGATTTTTATTTTAAATACTAGTATATTTTTGAGCAGGTCACTATAATAAATATTCAGTCAGATATTTTACCTTATTTCTAACCGCAACATGAATTTCATAACATTTATTTCCTATTACTTCCCTGCATAAAACAGTTTTGCGTAGGCGTTATGTCACATCTTATCTCGAACTCCATATTTTCTTTACCTGTCCTACGCAAGTAGGTAGAGTAGATAGTAGATGATTTATTGTGTTATGTTACGGAAAAGCACTTTTATTGCCAGGTTTATACGAACATTATTGTAAACAACACCTATCAATACTGTATCTAAACTTTATCCTATCCTTCTTCTTAATTATCTTAGGTATGAAGGAAAAAAATTGTGAAATGTTTGTCGAGCGGATCCGCGTGAGAAACTAGACATTGTATTTTTATTACGTTTTATGAAACTAGTAGCTCCCGCGTAACAATGTCGAATGATTTTAGTTTTCCTAGTGAAAACTAAACGTCACGTCTAGCTGGATGAAAAACTGTATTTATATTACTTTCTGACATAAAGCGCTTTAATTTTTAGAGTATATAGTAGTATTAGTAGTAGTATTTTCTGTACTTAAAGGGTAGAAATGAGAACCTATTACTAAGATTTCGCTGTCCATCTATCTGTATGATTGTCTGTCTGTCAGTCACCAGACTGTATCTCATGAACCTAGACAGCTAGACGGTTGAAATTTTCACAGATGATGTCTTTATGTTTCCGCTATAACAACTAAAAACGGAATAAAATATTTATTTTATTTAAATATTTATTTAAGTGGGGCTCTCAACGGTACGGAACCCTTCGAGCGAGAGTTCGACTCGCACTTGGCCGATTTTTTTGTTTAAGCTAATTATCTATTCTTAAAATTGTTTTTTTTATTTAAATCAAACGGTAATTATACCTTCCTAAACGAAAAATAATTTTCCTAATCGGTTCCCAACAAAACACAACCTATTGAGAAGCTCTTCCATTTTTTAAAGTCTTAAAAATGCAAGAATCTTTAGTAGTTTACGACAATGGTCCATGAAGTGGTCCTAAATAACATAAGTAACATGCAATATCGTGTGCGTAAGGCTAGCTCTATTACGTGTTGAGGGCAAAAGCTCTCAGAACATTAGCGCAAAATAATGGAGTATAATTCTCCCAAATTGTTGTTGCCTATAATAACTAAGAGGCAATAACGAGCTTAACTGAAATCTCTTGAATGCTATCGAAAAACTGAAATATGATGGAATTCGACTTGGAAACTTTTCAACACCGACAATAATCATCACCTGCCTAAATCTGGTCCACTGTTGGACATAGGCCGTCCCTAATAAGAACGAGGATATGCCAATGATCCCCACGCATGCGGCTTGGGGATCGCAGGGCACAGCTTCTCGCACCAGGCTGCTGCTACCCGTCAGTGGCCAGGGGATTTAACTATGCCGGTGTTCGGCTGTCCTATTTCGCAATCAGCCGGCCGCCAGAGTCCCGTTTGTTAGTTATCAGGGTGCACCACGGGCCGGTGAGGTTGGCTTAGGTTCCAACACTGAAATTGACAACCCTTTTCTTCAAAACCTTTCGAATATTTAGAAATACGCCCACCGTATACGCGGCGCCATCCGTAAAAATTATACCTTCCTTCGCTATACTGAGCCTCCTTTTAATGATTTTTTTATCATCTGAATCACATCATACTATATGTCTCTACATTTTTTATGCCTAATACTGAGGAGCAATCTTAATGAGCATAACTGAGATCTCAAAACTGTTCATTCTAATGAAAATATCAATAAAATTATTACATTTAATAAAAATATTAGCTTGTGTTGGCAAGTGGTCGGCAAATGCGACAGTACTAATTAAATGAAGAGTGTTTGAAAAACTGCAAATCTCTAGCAGACATATCACAGGTTTTTATATCAAAAATGACTTTAAGTACCTATAACATAAAAGTCATTGAACAGGAAGTATATCTGAATGAAACTATAAAAATCCTTCAAGTGGGGCTATCGATAGAAGTGCTGAAACATTAAACTAGGTTTCCTCCATTGATAAGTTGCATCGATTGGGAAATTACTACAAAAATTCGTGAATAAGCAATATTTTGTTAGATTGTTTTCCCAGTTATTGATTTTTCTTTTGTTTTGGTTTTCGTTTTAAGTAAGCCGGCCTTCCATGCTACAGGCATGCCTCATATGGGGAGTGGGGATCATCAGTACCTAACTCTTTTTGTATTTTGGCTTTTTGGTAAATTATACAATTTGTATTAATATATTATAGAGCCGAAACGTGGACACTCACCGTACGGCTAGTCCGCCAGTTTAAAGTCGCTCAGCGAGCTATGGAACGAGCCATGCTTGGAGTTTCTCTCAAGGATAGAATCCACAACGAGACTATCCGACATAGAACTAAAGTAGTCGACGTAGCTCAGAGAATTAGGAAGCTGAAGTGGCAGTGGGCTGGCCATATCTGCCGAAGAACCGACAACCGCTGGGGCAAACGAGTTCTTGAGTGGAGACCGCGGCTCGGCAAACGTAGCGTGGGACGCCCTCCGGCCAGGTGGAGTGACGATTTGCGTGAGGCTGCTGGTAGAAGTTGGATGCATCGAGCTCAGAACAGGGCGCAATAGCGCTCATTAGGGGAGGCCTATGTCCAGCAGTGGACTGCTATAGGCTGATGATGATGATGTTCCGTGAACTTGGGGTAAGTTGTGCGTTACTATATTTTTTTGTACTATGACAGACGGGAATGAAGTCTCGCAAACGGTTTTTGCGTGCAGGTTGGCTATGTCATAGCACGGACTAGATACTAATGGCCTTACTTATGAACATCTTTCAAAAGATAAACGATGCTTAAACTATTGCCATCTCTTACCGTTGTATAATGACAAACAGTGACAGGGCTAACTTTGAGCAATTATTAACTTTATGTAGCGTTCATAAGTAAGGGAGTTAACTGTTCCGCGGTCATAGTAATGCATAAAATAAGCAGTACAATAATTTAACCAAAGAGAAAAATTTGAAACCTATAAATAAATTACGTTCATTCTCTGTACACACACCTACTACTCGTAGGTACTAACCTAATAACGAGCCCAGATATTTTACGATAAGTGCACCTTGCACTAAAAAACCTTTTCAACCTGATAGTAAAGAGTAACGAAATGAACGAATGAGTCACTAGCTTCCCACAGCTTCACTCGCGTGGTATCGGTAAAAAAGTAGCCTATTAACATGGCTCGCATAAGGCCCACGGGGGCCAGATAAACCACCGAACTAATCGCACGCGCAACTTTCAATTCATCATCATCATCATCATCACTATCATCATCAGCCTATAGCAGTCCACTGCTGGACATAGGCCTCCCCTAAACATATTTTCAATTCATAAATAAATAAATAAAATAAAAAAGCCTGTTTATTCCGTAACCTTAACTTATTATATTTCATGCTTATCATTTATCAGCATATCAATTCCTTCAATTTAAAATACAAGTTAAAATAAAATTGAAAAAGAAGTTAATCAAATTAAATGAAATCAAAACTAAAAATAATAATAAAATTTAAAATCAAATTAAAATTCTGTACAATATTAAAATTTAAATCAAATTTAAATTAAAAATATTTTTTTTTTTTTTTATAATAAATAGGCGTACGTTTGACTGCATTTCGCCTGATGGTAAGCGAAGATGCAGTCTACGATGGAGCACGCTTGCCTAGAAGAAACCTGTTCACTCGAGACTTGAAGACACCCAGATTATAATCATAATTTTATAGTAATTTTTTTTTTTAAATAAAATTGAAAAAGGCTACTTGACCTGCCCATAGCCACTTCATTTTGAGAGCATGCTATAAATCGTCTACAAATTTAGTTTATCTTCTTATTTCTTTATGAGTATATATATCCATTTTTCTTCCAGGTCATAAGCTATGTATAATTTGAGTTCCATCCAAATCCGTTCATCCGTTATGAAGTTGAGTGGAAGTAAACTTTATCACACAATCACACTAACTAGCACAAATGTATTAACATACAAACCTTCGCATTTAATTATTAGTGGATTCCCAAGAACAGAAAGTGTGGAAAGAGGGAAGGGTGGTTTTTGGCCTGCAGTAGAATCAGATAACAATATAAGATTAGAAATATAATAGGGCTAGCAGCTAATAAGATAACATTTTATAACAAGATAATATTAGAAAGATATGAAGGACAGCAGCTAATAAGATAAAATTTCCAAAAAACTAACTATCTACATCTACAATAAATTTTAAACTGAAAAATCTGGACTTTCCTTAACTTAGTTAAAGTGGTAAAGCGTAAATAAGCAGTGTAACAAAAGATATTCAAAACTGAAACAAATCTGGAACAATCTCAGCGGGGAAATAACGATGGAATTATTATATCGCTGTAGCCACAAAATATTTAGCGGATACGCCGCTGGTAGAGTTTTATTTATTCTCTTTTAAAAATAGTCAGGCCTGCTGAACTGAAGTAGAAAGATAGATAGATTCATCAACACCAATACAAATAAATTCAAAAACAAAGAAATAAAATAGTACCTAATGTAGGTATAATCGGCAGTCTTATCGCTTAAAGTAAGAAATACTGAAAACTGAACTAAAGCTACTGGGGCGAATATATTGTTCTCGAAAACAGAGGCACCTATTAAGTACTGTAAATTAATAAATTTACCTTCATAATTATTGTACACCCATTAAGTCGGTAACATAGAGATACAACTAATATTAAAATGAGACCTGTATTTATAACCTATGTTGAACAATCAATAAGTTATCTTATCTTATCTATCTATCTGTACTTACCAACTGCGTTTACTCCCCTTTTGAAGGCACTCTAAATGAGTCGAAGCGGGGCTTCGGATGAATTAATATTTTGGTTAAAATTTATCATTGCTATCCGATCACGGTGTTACAAGCTATTGTTCTGTCTGTGGTGAAACTACGCATATCGCTTTTACGTGGAACCATGGAACAGTCGAAGTAGTAAAATAAATGAAGTGCTCCGCTCATATAAAATTTTATAGCCGTGTAAACATAATGTACATTCTATGTGATGCACCGGTTTACGGTAGGGTACATTGAACATTTGGTATATCTTAATCTGCATGTCAGTTTATTGTGGTCGTAGGAAAACTTAAAACCAGTCGGAGGGTTTGCAATGACGTGGAAGGACGGCATCAAGAAGATAGCTGGCAGCAATTGGTCCTGTCCAAAGCTGATCAGAGTAGACCAGGTAGGGTACGTTGAACATGTGGTATACACATACCAACCAGTTAGAGGGTTTCAAATGACGTGGAAATATGACATCTAGAAAGCTAGCAGCAATTGGAACTGTCCAAAGCCAATCAGAGTAGACCAGGTAGGGTACGTTGAACATTTGGTATGTGTATTTACTCTGCATATGAGTTGATCGTGGTCGTAGGAAAAGATAAAACCAGTTAGAGGGTTTGAAATGACGTGGAAATATGACATCTAGAAAGCTGGCAGCAATTGGACCTGTCCAAAGCCAATCAGAGTAGACCAGGTAGGGTACGTTGAACATGTGGTATGTGTATTTACTCTGCATATGAGTTGATCGTGGTCGTAGGAAAAGATAAAACCAGTTAGAGGGTTTGAAATGACGTGGAAATATGACATCTAGAAAGCTGGCAGCAATTGGACCTATCCAAAGCCAATCAGAGTAGACCAGGTCGGGTACGTTGAACATGTGGAATGTGTATTTACTCTACTCTGCATATGAGTTGATCGTGGTCGTAGGAAAAGATAAAACCAGTTAGAGGGTTTGAAATGACGTGGAAATATGACATCTAGAAAGCTGGCAGCAATTGGACCTATCCAAAGCCAATCAGAGTAGACCAGGTCGGGTACGTTGAACATGTGGAATGTGTATTTACTCTACTCTGCATATGAGTTGATCGTGGTCGTAGGAAAAGATAAAACCAGTTAGAGGGTTTGAAATGACGTGGAAATATGACATCTAGAAAGCTGGCAGCAATACCTGTCTAAAGCTGATCAGAGTAGACCAGGTAGGATACGTTGAACATGTGGTATGTGTCTATAAAATGCATGTGAGTTGATCGTACATAGCTCTTAAAATCAGCAAGTTGAAATGGCAGTGTTCAGGCCATATAGCTCGTAGAACCGATAACCGTTGGGGAATAAAGGTTCTCGAATGGCAACCGCGAACTGGAAGACGAAGTGTGGGGAGACCCCCCACCAGATGGACCGATGACATCGACAAGGTTGCAGATAATCGGTGGATGGAGAGGGCTCAAGACCGTTCTTCGTGGAATTCCTTGGGGGAGACCTATGTTCAGCAGTGGACTTCTATAGGTTGTTGATGATAATGATGATGAGTTGATAGTGGTCGTAGGAAAAACTTGAGACCAGTTGGAGGGTTTCAAATGACGTGGAAAGACGAGGATATGTTAATTCACGTTAGTTTCATTTATTATTGTCTACCTTTTATGTTATTAATGAGATTGCCGTAGGAATGACGACTGGGTAAAAAATAGTCCGTCAGATATATCAGCAAAAAATATTGGACACGTATTTTTTATTTAACAAATAAATAAAAATTGACGGAGATAAATAGCGTCAAACTTTGGGAGTGGGGGCTCGTGACGTCACTGCTATGTAAAAAGTGTACTAAACCGTGACGTCACGCGGAACTTAAACACACTTTATCTTTGTCATATTTTAAAAAATACATTTTCAATATTTTTTAAAAGTTTCGATTCCCGCTGCGTGACAAATGTTTGCATGTTCTGTAGATATTTGTCTCGGGTCTGTGTGTTTTTATGTATGATATGTATGTATTTACTAAAATATATATATATATATAGTATATCAACTATGTGGTTCCCATAATACAGCTCTGCTTAGTTTGGGGCTACATAATGATGTGTGATAGCGTCCACCAATATTTAGCTATTTATTTTATTTTGATAATATAAATGTCGGACTAATTAGAATTTTTTACTCGTCATCCCTAATGAAAACAAGTACCTACAGTAACCTAATGCTCCTTTTGACATACTTTTTGAGCCAAACTATGGAATAAACAGCAGACTAAATGATACAGTAACGAGCGTCCATCTACGGACCGTCGAAGGCTATTTGTTATTGTGTTTTACTGTTGAGCGCAAATTTAGTGGCGAATGGCAAACAGCTATTACTAAACGAACGTATATATCAATGTGAAATATATTCTAGCGCAGTGGGCTATGGTCACTGCGATTGGAGTACCTAATTAGGGGTCTTTACTGATTGGTAGACCGCTGAAGAGATGGGTTGTGCGAAAGGGGATAGGAGAATGAAAATGGGCACATTTCGGCTTTGATTCGATTTGATGGCTGATAAAAATTATTGGAAGAAACAAACATCTACTGACCCCGGTAAAGTGGGAAGTCCTTGTCCACAGAATGATGATGAATACTCGATAATCGGGATGATGCCTGGGTAGAAAAATAATAATTCTAATTAGTGCGTCAATTAGATTATCAAAAAATATTGGACACATATTTTTTTTATTTTTAAAATCAATGAAAATTGTCAAAGTTATAGAGCGTCAAAGTTCGGGAGTGGGGGCTCGTGACGTCACTTGTATATAAAAAGTGTACTTACCCGTGACGTCACGCGGAACTTCAACGCACTATATCTTTGTCATTTTTAGTTTAATTGACAAAAGAAAAAATACGTGTCCAATATTTTTTTTTAATGTAAATGACGGACTAATTAGAATTTTTCAGACATCTAGCCTATTGTCGTCAAGGTGGAGTTGTCGTGGAGCCTTTTATCAGAAATTAGTTTTTTTAATGAATCAGCTATCAGAAATTTAAAAAAAAAACGAATTTCTGATAAATGTTTCATGGTTTTTATCTTCTAAATATAAATTTAGATAAAAATCAGTTATCATAACACTCCTTAGCTATTTTAAAAATGAAAGTTGAATGTGTGTATTGTGTAAGATAGTTTATTAGCAATTACTTTTTGTGCCAAAACTTATCAAAACATGTTTATTTAAAATTTTACATTTATCACTTTGATAATTCATATATCATAATATTTAATTGGCTCTTTAAATGATCGCATTAAGTATATAAAACCCTCATGGATCTGAATGTGAATTTCGTGAAATGTATCGAAAATTTGTATTTTATTCTCATTTCCATTTCATATTAAAACAATGTTGTGGAATGATATTGAAGCTAAATTAATTGAATTGAATTTTATTAATTACTTATCTGCTATTTTGTTTAATTAAGAGATCAATCAAACGTCAAGATCAATTGAATGACCTCGTTCATCGGCGCAAAAGGCAAACATACACGTACACAAAAATAAAATTTTTTCCTCTTTATAATATTAGTGTAGATGATAATTATTTTAATATTTTCTATTTGTACAGCCTATTTTATATAGAATAAAATTATATATCTTGCAATGTAAGTATTTTATTAATGTTATTTATATATTATAAGTATTTATGTACCTAGGTGTATGTAATTATATATGTAGTTTATTTATAAATGTAGTATGTTATACAGTTGTAGTTTTAAGTAATTTAAAGATTGAATTATAGCACGCCTACCACCATCTAAAAACAAACCACAGGTTTGGCTGGTAGAAAATACTCGTTGCATTAAGCCCACCTTTTTGTTACATTTAATGTGCAATAAAGTATAAATAAATAATTATACATGAAAACACCCAGACCTGAGACAAATATCTGCAGATAATGCAAACGTTTGTCTGGCGCCAGAAATCGAACCCGCAGCCTTCAGCGCCTTAGGCTGACCTACGTCCACTGCACAGCGATCATAGAATGCCTAAATATATCATTATATTAAATGCATAACTACCTCGGGTATCTAACACCAAAATGCCGGGTAACTACCTACTCAATTTCCATTTGGCATTCCATCGATCAATGACAGCCCAGGCACTTATCTGTATGTATTGTCACATAACTATATTGGTCAGATATACGAGTATGTCCGTCCGTGGCAACTATCTGTCAACTTCTGATAGAACAATAAACTGAGGTGCAGTAGGCGAAAACTCGGCACAAATGCAGGATGCGAATTCGATTCACGGGACATATGTTTCTACGTTCTACAAATATATGTCTCAAAGGAGAATGCCGTCTGATGTATGGCGCTCGGTACCAAGACTAAAGAGAGTGCGTCAAATAAATCTCCAATAAGTTTTAAGTCGATTCTACTATCAAAATAATTAAAAATGAGTGTTATTGCCATAGTAACACTTTACATCAATGTTTATTGCCATAGCAACGTATATATCATTGGTTTTTGCAGTCTAATTGCGGCGTGCAGCGGATACCAAATCAACAAAACATTTTTTTACTTGATTATTAATCCCGTCGGTGTGTAAAAATAAAGAAAATGTTAATGTCATTTATAAAATATAATAAATTTTATGGGATACGTTTGGTTTTGACGCAATTGGTACGGGTTCTCGGCATTCTCCTTTAGGTCTATGTATAATTTACAATAAAAATATATTTGTGTACTTAGTACTTAATACATATATCAGTCATCTGATCCCCATAATGTAAGCTCTGCTTAATTTGGTGCTAAACCGCTCTAGATCTAGATGATAAAGGTTGTGTGAAAATCTCCAGAATTACCTAATTTTATTTTTGTGTAGAACGAATGTAACCTTTTTGTTTGCTGTTTGTAACAAATATACTTACTAAGATTTAAAATAAAATAGTATCTACAGAAAGATAATGATTGCTTTAAGACTTCTTCTTCTTCGTATGAGCTAGTGACCAACTCTGGTGTCGGAGTTTTTAGGCCGCCCGAAGGCCTCCGACATGGCTTAACGACTGAAAAGCCGGGACAAACATCTTAACGTGCCTTCCGAAGCACAGAAGCGCTCAAATCTTAATGTCACTAAGCGATCACCCCTCCAAATAATGATCAGGCGGAGTGTTGCTTAACCAAGGTGATCTGATAAGAACGAAAGTTAACCACGCCACGAGCGCTTCGATCATCCATTAGCTTAAAGAATAATGATCTAATTCATAATAGACCTAAAAACCTCAAATAGCTAAAATGGCGTTAAAATGTCATATCACCTCTTTTTATTTACAATGACAGAGACAAGCTTGCTTAGCTTATTAGTAGTAGAGTTCTTTGTGGAGGTCTCGTCCGGGGAAGTACTGCCGCCATGCCTATTTCTGCCGTGAAGCAGCTGTGCTGTGTTTCGGTTTGTGGGTGCCAGTGAAATTACAGGCACAAGAGGCTTATTTATCATCTTCATGCCTCAAGTTGATGGACGCAGGACGTTGCATCGTAAAGCACGTTCCAAAAAACGTGATCTACGATGCTATGATTTGTGATAGGTAATGGTTACCACTTAACATCAGGTGGACCATGTGCTCGTTCCATCTTCAAGAACAAAAAAAAAAATTATCGAGCCGTTACAAAATGACATGTGGTTATGAATAAGGGGATAAGTATCCAAGATTTTTTATTATGATGTCATTCCGTAGCTTTAGGCAGAGATGCGGGCTCAACTCCCGTCTAGTTCGGTTTTTTTACAGTGCCTGATACACAAGTTCGTGGCCCACTCGTGGCTTACGTTTGACCGCCATCTGACCTGTTGGTAAGTGAAGAAGCGGTCGATGTAGCACGCTTAGACTAGAATGTAGCTATTTGCTCTTCGCTTGAAGACCCCTAAGTCATAGCGTTTTACCATTACTATTATCACAAAGCATTGCATAGAAGATCACATTTGCTTGAAACGCCCTACGAACGTGCCCAGCGTCCATCAACTTAAGATATAAAGGTGATAAGCCTCTGGTGCTTGTAAATTTTTAATTTTAGATAGCATTCTAAAGTTTACAATTATAAATGTGAAAACCTAGAACCTACACCCCTAGTTTAATTTCACCCAATCCAGTCTGTACTTAATTGAAATGGGACATGCGAGGACAGACACGTAATTGGTTGGATTGGGTGGAAACCGACGGCCACAGCTTATAGACTCGGCTGCCAGTAGGAGTAGGGGAAACCGGGGCACCTCCATGAAAAAGCACTTTAGATAATGACTAGGTACCTACGTAGATAATACAAATACTGCGAAACACTTCCTCAGTATAGAGTGGTCTATCAGAGGCCGAAGCACAAATATTTTGACTTAACATATAAGCGTACCTAATTTGATATTTTGGCCAATGAAAAAGCGTAAATTTGAAATCGCGCTGTCATTGGCTAAATTTTTCGATATAACATGTTAGAATTGTTAAGCTGAGTACGGATAGCGCGTTCCTGTAATACGCATAGTCGGGGTTCGCTGTGCACGCGTATATTGGATACGCGTACAGTTAATGTGGACCGCCGCAAACCTGACCGCGAGGTGCCGCGAGGTCAATCGGATTGATAGCGCTACGCGAGTCTGACCCCAGATCGCGCCGCTAGACAGCTCGTGCGGCACACGTTCCCTAAAGTGTACGCGTAGCTGCTGCAAGTATAGACATGACGTTCCAAGATAAATAAGAAATGCGACACTGTGCGATATAGACACATCAGCATAAGCTGCTCGTCTATAAAAAAATAATAAAAAGAAAGTCATTAACTCCAGAGTTTATTTTTTCTGCCATAAAACCGCAGGTCAACACGAAATGGTCTTATACGTTAATGCCATTTTAACATTGGCATGTCAGTAATTAATTCACGACGCATAATATTTTAATTTGTTTATCTTAGGGGTGTACAGGGCTCCAAAATAAGCCACTCAAAAACCCCGTTGAATTTTAAAAGCTTTTATTCACATTGCTTAAAACAATGTCAAATAAATTTTATTTAAATTGATGCTAATGCTAATGCATCATACAAAATTATGAATATTTTATGTAGAAATAATAAGACTTTAGAAATTAGCATGACCTTTTCGCAATAAATAATTGAAAACATCATCCAGCTGTCCACTGCTGGACATGGACCAGCGGGGTGATCGAAATGATTGAAACCGATCCAGTTTTTACAAACTCTGACATTTCATCCGTCGAAATTCAATGAACGTCAATTGACAAACTGTCACAGTTTGTTAAAACAGGATCGGTGACAATCATTTTTGTTTGCAACAGAGATAGCCAATCACCCTGCTGGTTTCCCCTAATGAGTGCCATTGGGAGCTTGAGCCCAGCTCTCTGCTTGACGCATCAGGCTTTCCTATAAATACGTACTTAAACAAAACTGTTTCTGCATTGTAATAAAGATAATCACGGTAAGACAACAACGAAAAGTAATTGAGGTCTAAGCTACCATCGTAAAGTAAAGTAGTTCGTTCCCCATCCCAGACTTCCACCAAGGAAATATAAAATAAATTTTATTCCAGCGACTTCCATGATAATTCAAAACAAAAGGATATAAGTATTCTATTTCCAGAGTCATCCATACCTGAGCTTTTATGCATATTCAAGGTATGCTTCTGATCATATTTTTAGAGTTGTCTAGAGTCTGGCAATATAATCAGTGCAGAACTCATTAATGTGGTCTTCGATATCCTGTCATAAAACATGCAAATAATAGTCGCCAGAAAAACAACGAGGTAAGTAAACAAACATACTGCATAGGAAAAATTATATAAAACAAACATGGCGTCATATTAGTTTTACTGTAACGACTCTCTAATAATATTTGCATGCCTTTGAGCAGTGAATACATATTCTAACATAGCTATAAGACCTAATTGAAAAAATTATGTTTGTAATTGAAAATACCTATTTCTAGTAAATAAACATTTGAATATTGAATGACAGGAAATAAAAGATCGAGAAAAGTAACTATGCCGCATTCAGTCGGTCGCCAGAACCCTGTTTGTTAGTTAGCAGGGGCAAATGAGGTTGACTTGGATTACTTCACAGCCCAACACACAAATTTATAGATAACTTCACCACAATTGGGTTACGTTTTCGCATACACTTTGTTTTGTTTTATCAGGTGTTTCACATAAAAAGTTCAGTTTGTTCGCGCACGTTCGCTAATTGCTCTCAAACGATGTGGGTGGGTTTTAGCAAGTAGTCGAAAGTTATAATGATCATAATAAACGTTTTGTGAGAGCTTTTATTCATTCTTTATTAGTATTTTTGCCGTTTATATAAAGCTTTTACTTGATAATAAGTATGAAAAATAAAGCAATTGACTGGGGTGTGTAGGTAGGTAATTTTTGATTTTAATGTTTTGCAAGTGTATTATATATTATTTTATTGAGCAGCTTTTTTAGGTATACCTAATTTGCTGTCCAAATACCCCGAAATTTAATGATGAAATTACAGCTCTACAGAATATTTTAAAATGCGTAAATGTTTGAAACTCTACTTATATTATTAAAATTTAAGAAATTGAATAGAGATTTAGGTATATTTTTTTTAACCTATATCAACACTATAATATATACTATCGCAGTGGGCGAAAGTCCGCTTGAGACGCAGAAGGTTGCGGGTTCAATTCCCGCTGCGGGACAAATGTTTGCATGTTCTGTAGATATTTGTCTCGGGTCTGGGTGTTTTCTATGTATGATATGTATGTATTTACAAAAAAAAAAAGTGTAGTATATCAATCATGTCATAATACAAGCTCTGCTTAGTTTGGGGCTACGTGATGCTGTGTGATTACGTCCCGCATTATTTATTTATTTATTTTATTTATAAACATCTGTAATTCACAATATACTTCATAATAACACAACCTCTTAAGTAGATATACAAACTTCCTAAGCCTACTTCAAAGACATCGCTCCGCATCACACGGCCATCTTGAGCGACGCAAACAAGAGGAAACAATCTAATTTACAGTTAAATGAACTTACCAGACCCTCATAATTGTTCTGGGAGAATAGCAAGTAGGTCGTGGGGATGTGACTTGTCATCCGTAGTTTAGGTTACGGTGACACATGAAGGGTTAAACTGGTATATAATATTCGTGCAGTGTCATAAGCTCATAAGCTTACGAGTTTATGAAAATGTTATGGTTTCGATGTACAAGCGAGATGGGTATAGAGGTTTTAGACTTCTCTATCATTGGTCCACTATCGGTTGACCATATCTACTCCTATCTTATCTGCGAGCTTTAAGTTCAGAGCACTGAAATGAGCTTACAAATTGAATATTGCTTGGAACATAGGAATGATATACCGACTGCGAACAATGAGTGCAAAAACTTCTTTGTTATGTATCTTTTTAAAATGTTGTATAGGAATCATTAGTTCAAGCATGATTGGATTTATAAAGAAGTTTTTCGAACCAGCCCTAAGTACCTAGATTGGAAAGAGAAATTTGTGATTGATTTTGAATTTTTATAGGCAAATTGGAAAGTGTTTTACAAACAAAATAAGGGCTGTTTGCTCTGACTAAGGACAGTCTTTGCTCTCAACTTGCATATCCACATTGGATACAAACACGGCGTGATAAAGCTTATTTTGCATTGAGAACAGATTTGTGGTGACGATGGCATGGCGGTTACAAATGGCGTCACCGGATATTACAAGCCTCACTGCGCTTCCGGCGTGAACGCAAAAGTAAAATGTTTAATCAGTTTTTGCATGCATACCGAAACATAAGCACCTAGCCATTGATATATACTGTTACTATCGTAACCTGGCTTCCTGGGAGCAAACACAGTCTTGTAGTTCAGGACAAAACACAACCAAAGTTCTACTTGAACTCCTATAGGCTTTCCATTGTATTTTATTGGTAATCTCATTCTTCATTTTATTATTAGCTAGTGGCCATTTACTCTGGTTCATGTTGAAGTTTTGTATACCAACCGAAGGCCGGGAACCGAGGCCATCATACCGGGACAACGAAACATCTGAAGCTGGCTTATTTGACCGGCCCAGCTCTGATAATGGAACCCCAATAATGGAGGTGACGTAAGTTTTTTGTATCTTTACAAATCTTTAGGCCATTCTCAATTCAAATGCTAAAACGCCTTCATCCTTTGAGTAACTTTACAATACTGAATGGGTTGTGAATACCGGTTAGTTTGGATTTCAAAAGGGCTTTCAGTGTTAGGTTCAGTGATAGTGCTGGGGGTGTGAGGGGTTCCTCACCTGCATAAACCTGTACCCTGCTAAATAACAAAAGGGGCTCCGACGGCTGATTGCGGCATAGCGCAGCCTAACACCAGCACGGCTACATTCCCTAACAGCAAACGCCAAGAAGCTGTGCCCTGTGATCCTCAACTCGCATGCCCAGCGTGGGGATTATGGGCATATCTCCTTTCGTATTAGGGGAGGCTTTTGCCCAGCAGTGGATTGATATAGGCTGATGTTGTTGTTTGAGTTCAAAACCGATACGACCGAAATTGATCCTATCTCATCAGTGCTGTATAGTTACAAATCTATACCCATAAGGATTTATATGGGCCCCATCTTTAGCCCTTACATTATCCTTGCCCTTTTCGTGTCACATCACCGCAGATACGAGATCGGCCCGTCGATACGGAAAATCCGATCTTACAGACCTTGCCGGTTTTAGGGTGTCTTTTTTGGTGATTATTACAATCGGATATTGTATTGTAAATTGTTAGATAATGAGTCAAAAATCTACAATGGTATTTCTTCAATAAAAAGGGTTGGCAAAGGAAATAATGCTTTGTTTCTTAAATGCTTTCGATTTATTACAAACACTTAAATTCAAAAGTGTATTATATATTCAAGCTTTTTGTAACATTCATCATGTTTCAGGTATCTATGAAGAGAATCAAATAAATATTTTTAAATAGTGTTCGTGTTGCTACTGAAATTCATTAGCCCAATTTTCGTTTCGCTTCACACCTATCCGTGGTAAAAATAAAACTAGCTGATGAGTTCGATAACAGAGGCATAATATCCACAATCTCGCCGTTTTACGACACCGTTACCTCAACGCGCATTAAAATCGGTCATATAACAAGGGTGTCAGAACCTTGACATGATTCCAGTCATCTCGTACTCAGAATATTAATCACAAGTCCAAGATATAAACAAATAATACGATGAGTACATTCAAAACAAAATTTCCCTTCTATTTTTACGCCATGAAACTCTTGATCCGAGCGGTATGCGCGCGGAAAAATCGCATGTGTCAGCTGTGCGAGTTACAATGACCAAAATACTGACAACGGCTCAAGGTTGAACACTCGCATTCTATAAAATGGCCGTAACGACTCGTCGGGCGATTAAGATACGTCGCGGCAAAGTTTCTTCCGAGGTATTCCATCTGAAAGATAAAGCAGAGGGTACTCACCGTAGTCGGTCGGTCGGGCCCCTTACACACACCGGACGGTCCAAGCACAATCACTATCAGTGGGTCAACGGCAGCGGCAGGAGAATAACTGGCGTGTAAAATTAGCGCGGCCGGGCGAGAGCGGCGTGCGTCGTCGCTGGGCGGGCGGTGGCGACTGCTAGGGCGTCTCGCCGGCGCCCGCCTAGCCGCCGCCGCCGCCCGCCCCGCGCCTTATCACACGAATAAAATTTATTTAATGGATAACCGGCCTGACGATGAGATACCCATTGAAATTTTCCCGTTTTACGATGGGATTATTAATGACTTAAGTGGAGTTTGGTACGTTCTTCCGCATGGTTGCACGTTCATGGATCGTTGGAATAGTCGTGATGATTTATTTATGTTTGATGAAATCGTAATGAGTTATCTCAAGTGTGAACTGGGAAAGCTGTTTTATGAGAGACATGTTCATTGGAAGTAAAATTAATGAGTTTTGCAACCTCTTTTGATCCCCTGGTTTTTGTGTTCGCTTTTTCTTGTCCCCTACTTTTTCTCTCGCCAGTGACGTGTTAATTGAATATTATTTTCTTAGTGCCGATGGCGTTCTAATTAAATGTTCTTTCAATCTGCAATATTAACTCCTAAGCGAACTCAATGAAATAAGTCTGAAAGCTTTTTCTTTTTAATATTACGGACGATGACCTTACGCCCTGCTGGGAATTCCAGCATAAAACATAAACGAAATATAGGTTCAGATAAACAGAGTATTAAGTTAGTGACACTAGCTCTTGCCAGTACGAACTCGTTTATCTCAATGTAAAAGCGTCCATGTATAATACAACTTAAAGAAAAAAAGTACCTAGTATAAATATTGAATTACCTAGGTACTGAATTATCTGATAGAATATCAGATGTGCTTTAGACCAAAATAAGAAAGGAATCATTGAATGAGGTGGGCATGATGAAGTCAAAGTTATAATTCACGCATGATTGAAGCATTCATTATTTACCTGTACCTTAAACCTATACCTACTTTTGTAACTAACGCTTTAAGCCCTGAATAAGCTTAATAAGTTTAAGTATCTTACAAAACATTAACATTTGCACACAATTTTTTTATGGAAGACCGCTCTACATAAACTAGGTTCTAGGTTTCAACTATAACACCATTACTAAGTACCTAATACTTATGTTCATGCAAATTAAATTATGAAGAATTGCGAATGTTTTTTTTCACTCTACGCTAATTCAATCAAACGAATATAAAAATGGGTCAGAAATATTAAAACACAGACTCGCGAGATGTTGAAACCAAATGAATCATTCATCGTGTTGCGCCCTTCGTCGGCTTGGAGTTGTTTGTTTTGTTTTTTTAATATTTATATAAAAATTAGATGCAATTAAAATGGCTCGACGGATTTTAATATTTTTTTATATTTCGTCTCAATGCTGAGACGAACCAAATATAAAAATGCTTTGCGTGCTTTAGGAAAAAAATAACCGAGAACAGATTCGAGGCCCCGAAAAAATCTAAAAAATACAAACGCGAAGTTGCAAGCGGGCCAGCTCCAACAGCAACAACAACACCAGTATATATTAATCAGTGGATTAATATATACTAAGACTAGATTGGTCTAAGTCCAGCAGTGGCTGGACTTAGACCTCCCCTGAAAGAATCGACAACTAGTTACATATAAATTCTAATTTCAATAACTAAATAATAAATATTGTACATAAAGTAGCCAATTTAAATTGATATTTGAAGTTGAAGTGTAGATTGATCGGTCGATAAGTTGAATAACTTTGCGATTGCCAATTTACAGATAGTAATTAATAGTACCTATACCGCCTTAAACTTATCTATATACCTACTAGCTTCCACCCGCGGCTTCGCTCGCGTGATAGTTATTTTTCTATCCCTCGGGAACTTTTTTCTGGATAAAAAGTAGGAATTTAATTAAATGTTTTCGCTGCAAGACTTAGAAGAAAATTTCTGGTATTTTAGATGGCACTGACTCATTTGTAGTCATTATCACAGAGTACCTACTTTTCACAATCAGTCATATCAGTATTATCAGTTTGTCAACATAGTCAACGGCATGACCAAACAGTTTGACTTTTTTTTACTTAATTCATAGATTTGACAATGAACCATTTTGGCTGACTATTATGTGACTGCAATTCAGTCAGCGCTATACATCAAGCCACGTATGGAACTATTTTTCGTGAATAGATAAGCCCTTATTAAATAATTTAGGCACGTTCCCTAATACAGACATTATACTTTCACACCATACATTACCCAACCACGGCCTTGTCCTGACAAATATTTGCACTATGAGATAGGCGTCGGTGGAGCTTTGTACGCCACATAGCTTTTTGTGGAAACCTGATCCCATCCCCTGGGGTGCTCAAACAATAGAATAGAGAATATCTATTTCTGAACGCTATTTAGAGCTGACATTTAGAGGGCTCTCCAAGCCTTAGGCGAGGCAATAACTTGGCTTGCTTAGGCATGGAATTGTTGACTTGACCACCGAACTAATTGCTCTGGCAACTAAAGGGGTAAAAAGCAGGTAGGTATCGTTCATAATAACAAGTAGGACTTTAAAAAAAAATAAACCAACTTCAAATAAATCACTTCTTACTTCATGCCCTAAAGAATTTTAAAAATCGGTTCACGATTGACGGAGATATTGGTGATCATAGGGTGAAAATAACAAGTGAGGATGAGGTTTTTTGAGTTTTCCGGGAAAAGTACCAATCCCTCAGGAATAAAATTTATATGGGACCACCTGTGAAGTATATTCAATTAAACTAAAAAAGAATTTTTAAAATCGGTCCACAATTGACGGAGTTGTCGGTGAACACACATAAAAAAAAAGGTTCCGACGAATTGAGAACCTCCTCCTTTTTGAAGTCGGTTAAATAAACTTTGTATAAATTTAACATTTCTTTGATCCAATTTACATGCATTTACGCCACGGTCAACTGTTCCTAAACAAGACGGATACTGTGTGTACCCTATTATAGCAGCACAGCAGGCCTCGCCTAATGAGCGCTGAACGCCCTTGCGTCCTGTCTTCAGCTCGAAGCATCCAGTTTCTACCAGCAGCCTTTCGCAAATTGTCACTCCACGCAGATGGAGGGCATCCTATACAACATGGTTAATCGGTTCTTCGGCAAATATGTTAGCAACTTTAGTTCTATGCCGGATAGTCTCGTTGCGGATTCTATTCTTCAGATAAACTTCAAGCATAGCTCGTTCTATAGTTCGCTGCTGGTGGACTAACCGTATTGTGAGTGTCTACGAAAACTTTAAACTGGTGGACTAGATATAGGTACTGTGAGTATCCGAAAATGAGTAACAATATTTTTTCACTTCTCTTGCTCAAAAAGTGTATCATAATAGTGTAGCTTAGCGGGCCTAAAACTCGAGTTTAATACCTCGGGCTAAAAAGTATTTTTTCTTTTTAATTTTTGTCTAAAATCATCAGCCCGCACAAAGCATTCGTTCTCTTACATAAAAACTAGACTTCTTGGTGCTCCGTCAATCTTTTTTTTTGAAAATAGAATCGTCTTTGTGATGTTTTATGAAGGTTGATTAATTTTTAATAAAATTTCTGAAAATTGTCTAATTTTGTATTGTTTTATTTAAGTGAAAAGTAGAGTGTTTTACTCGGGCCAAAACCACCCATTATAACTCGGTCTTGTCATCCTCCCTCGCTACGCTCGGGAGTATAACAACCTCGTATATAATGGGATGGTTAAGTCCCTTGTAAAACAATCTACTATTTAGTTCCTACAGTCAATTCAATACAAAAGTAGCTATATCTATAGCCTGTTAGGTATTTTTCTCAGTATTGTGGAAATGGATAGAATACTCGAATTATTATTCACTGAGCGCACAAGTGATTGTGCACCTGACAAGTAAGCCCATTTTATTTCACGGAGCACATGTCCATCATATTCACAGGGTGAATGGAAAATATAGGAAATATTCAGCGTTTGTGAAACTTGTGTGACAGGCTGCTGTCCTATCTGCATACAGTCAATAACCTTAGTGAACTTTTCTGAAAATTTATAAAAAGGTTTTTATCAAACATTTTCCGGTAGCATAAAGGAGAAGTGCCTACAGAAGAAACAGCAAAAGCTGACAACTGATATAAAATGATCAATTTTCAAAATGTAATTAAAATGCGGGACATTTCACATAGCCTCATAGCTCCAATCCAACTAAGCGGAGCTTATATTATGGAAACTATATGACTGATACTATTTAAATACATATAATTTCTGAATACCTAGACCCGAGACCGAGACCCGAGACAAATATAAATATAATACGCAAATAATTGGCGGGAATCAAACCCGCAACCTTCTGCACCTCAGGCAAGCCTTCACTCACTGCGTCATGGATGTTGTCAAATGTATATGGAAAGAAAAATCTAATTTTATCCTTATACATAGTACATTTCACAGCCTCTACTATTTCTTGAAATACTAATGAAGTTCCTAACATTTGAATTCTTACCTGCACGCTTAGTATAGTACGCGTCAAGTAAAAAGAACGCTGGAAGAAGTGGAGCGGGTATGTTTGCGCACGAATGCGCAGCTTACCGCCAGGGTCCTTTTTACATGACACGACCTATACCTTCGTCAGCGCGCACGTTGAGTCCATTAAATTAATACATTCTGATGGTTATGAAAAATCCGATCGGTTATTGGTTTTTTTTCACCCATTTATTATATACGCGATGTCGACTGAAAAATTCTACGTCCATCACTTACATTATCAAAAAATATTGGAAACGTATTTTTTCTTTTGTCAATTAAACAAAAAATGACAAAGATTCAATTCAATTTAATTCAATTCAATTTATTTATTTATTGGCATAAGTATTACATAGAACAAGATACAGTGGAGACGCTGAGAGTTGCAGTAGTATGAACTGTGTCGCAATTTTCAGCGCCCAACCTTAAGACTAGAGGAGCACAAGGACATCAAAACTTACACTAAAAGTAAGTAAAGATAAATAAACACAAAAATGGCAGTAAAATAGAAATAAGACTTTACATAACTTAGTATCGTAGTGTATAATAATAATATATATATTGTATGTGTGTGTGTGTGTGTGTGTGTGTGTGTGTGTGTGTGTGTGTGTGTGTGTGTGTGTGTGTGTGTGTGTGTGTGTGTGTGTGCTAACTATAAATATAATTAAGGTTCATAAAGCAAAAAATGATATTATTTATTAGTATATATATAGTATATACTAATAAATAATATCATTTTTTGCTTTATATATAGTGTATATATAGTGCGCTGAAGTTTCGCGTGACGTCACGGCTTAGTAGACTTTTTACCTAGCCGTGATTTCAAGAGCCCCCACTTCCGAACTTTGACGCTCTTTATCTCCGTTATTTTTTATTTATTTGATTAAAAAAATCGTGTTCAATATTTTTTGTTGATCTATCTGACGGACTAATTAGAAGTATTATTTTTTTACCCAGTCGTCATCCCTATTATGTATTTTGCGTCTATGCTCAAATATCCAACAACTATCATCAGATTTTTTGTATTTTAAGTGTTTACCCACACTTCAGTTTTTTTCAGTTTTTTTGGGATATATAAAAAATCTTAACAATCATCAGAGTCTGCTCCAACTCTGGTGTTATTGTTTAAACGTTGAAAACTGAGTGGATCCTATTTTGCTGTAGACTAGGAGGCAACAGTTAAAAAACCAGTCTACTTCGGCAGATCAGCTTGCGTCATTTTATTTGGTCCCCACTTTTTCAGTCGTTAGGCCATGTCGGAGGCCTTCGGGCGGCCAATTCCACGAAAATCACTGAATCAAAATTTTGAGGCATCGTAGCTAGGAGCAGTGTATTTTCTAGTCATAATTAAATATTATGTAGTGTTCTAACGGTATTGCGGCAGTCGGGAGATTCCTCCCACCCGATCGTCACCTACATGCCAAGCGACTTGAGGGCAAAGAATGTGGGCAAAGAGAACCATAGAGTTGATCCCAGTTGATGTTAGGAGACGACGTGGAAGGCCTACAATGAGATGGCGGGACGAGCTTGACTGCCATTTATCAACATGGCCTGTCACAGCGTTAAATCGCGATGAGTGGAAGAAGGGAAGTGCAGTAGAACAGCGAGGATGGGTAATTAATAATAATAACTTAACAGTATTTGTAGTGTACTGATAAATAATAAAGTGTAGTCCACCCGCTTGACTGACTCTGCACCCGGCAGTCGAGGCGAGCGGACGTGCTACAGCGATATAAATTTGTGCATTGTCATTCAACCACTCTTAGTATATATCTCATGTATTAAGTATTAAGATTTAGGAATGGAATTCCTTGGGGGAGCCCTATATTCAGCAGTGGACTTCTATAGGCTGTTGATGATGATGATGATGATGAAGATTTTAGGACACAATTTTGAATAATAGGTCCATTTAATTTTACTTCTTTAGATGACAGATCGGCTACCTACTGCGAACTTCTGGTACCTAGAGTGACGAAAACTCTCAGTGAGGTATGAAAATTGAAAATGGACATTATTCTATGTAGTACATTAAACTGGAACAGTTTGATTGCGTGGCCCAATTACTAGGAAAGCCGAGTTTTTTCAATATTTTGTTTTCATGTAACTTACTTCACAAATGATTAACAGCCACTGTGGCGCAGTGAGCGAAGGGGAAGTGGGACGCAGAAGTTTTACGTGTTCGATTCCCGCCAGGAGTCAAATGTTTGTATGATTTGCATATTTTTGTCTCAGGTCTGTGTGTTTTTTATTTATGTATAAATATACTACCTACTTATATCCATGCGGCTCAGGTAGGCCTAAATTAAATTACAATATTAAAACATAAAAAAAGCATACAAATCATTTATTGACATAATGCAATTTATTTATGTTTACAATAGTTTAACCTAACGTATTAATACAATTTTTGTGAAATATCTGTCAGTTTCTTCACTAGGCTAAGCCTTTATCGAGGAAACTTGGTACGATACATCAAATTTTTTACGCTCAGAAGACAGTTAATTGCAATTTTACAATTGTCAATAAACAATATTAATAAAAGTTTAAACGATATAACTTAAGGATATTTAAATATATGTAACTAAGTGGGTATCTACTAATTATAGAACTGTAAATAAATAAATTATCATATTATATTAAACATAGGTACGAGTATGTAATAATCATAAATATGAATGAATTTATATATATATATATATATATATATATATATATATATATAAATTGTAAATATACAGGTCATTATATTATTATAGTACTTATACAGACTTTTTAAGCTATTGCATAGCTTCTATCGAGGGCCTTGAGCGCGGGGACCGAATCCAGAAATTCCGTAACGAAAAAAAACCTCACGCTCCCCACTCCGATTTACTTAATTTTATAATCTGTTGCTTGGAAATAGAGTTCATATTCAAACTTTTGTATTCTATTAGTTCTTCGTCACAACGTCGCAGCGCTAGTGTTCAACACAGTAAAGATAGCTACACGTCCATGATTGGCCTCTGACACGAACTGATGTCTGACGTTTTTCACCTGAATCTAATTTCAGTTTTGTTTTGAAATTTGTTTTGTTATCGGTCACCACGCTCAAAAAGTGTAACTTGAATTAATATCAAAGAAAATGAAATACTGCATAAATAAAATAAATAAATAATTATAATTGCATAAGTTGATACAAAATGCTATGCAATAGCTCTACCGCGGCAGTCCCCGAGTGCCACACGTCTTTTATTTTTACCAACTTCGTTTAGTTTAACAGTGCTAAAATCATTGAACGTCTAAACACACTAGGCCAAAAATTACGCGACGTAAGTTCCGCAGCTGATTTTGACAAGTTCGGCTGTACGCCATAACGGAACGTAATTTCAGCATAATGTGCCATCTGTAATTCAAATAGCATTGCAGGCGTAATCATGCCGAACTTACATCGCGTAATTTCGGCTATAATGTGTTTAGACACGTACGGCTGGTAAAACTAGCCCTAAAAACCCTGAAATCATGACTTGTAGTTTTGACATAGTTTGTAATTTACAAGAGTACGCCTGGGTCAGGCCTGGGACGGACGTGGACCTTTGAGGGCAACCGCACTAGTCTCTGACCTTTTTGCTCACTACCCATTCACGTAGTCAGGGTAAATCACTGGTGGGGCAATGTGTAGGGGAGACCCGTCCAAAACCGTATACCGGGGTAAAATCGTAATTAGGTCTATTCACGTCACTCATTCAAATTTTCCGCCCCTAAGCCGCTCACTGGAGTCGACCAATCAGAGCGTTTTCTCAACAAACACTGATCACGACATGGTTGCGCGTTACGAAAATATTGGATTTTATTGTTTTTTGGTGGTCCTGATGTAGTTTATATGAAAATTAAAGCAATTATCGTAAATTTTACTCGAACTGCAGGTAAGTCGCTTAATAACTATATAATGGTTGTAAATTTACACGTAATTTATATTCGTACTGACAAATTTACCTTGTATGTGTAATAGTTAGTGCAAAGTATCGACAAACATAGCTGTGGATCAAAACCGTTCGGTTTAAATCCGGCTATTACGATTTTGACCAGAGTCGATGAAACATTAATTTCTTTGTATTTTTTTACATCCTCTTAATATAAAATAAGTTGGCTGATGTCTCGCAAAACCAGAAACCGAAGTTCAATCTAAAAATGTCTGTTAGAAAGGAAAAATAAAAAAAGTTACCCATGACAACATATGATGAAGGTTGGGTGCAATAAATGGATTGCAGGGGCTGGGCTGATGAAGGCTGTACAGGCTACAATTGAGAGGAGCTGGATAATTTTACATGGATAGGATGTGACATGAGGAAGACAACTTCAGGGGCAATATCGTATATAGTATACGGTTTTACCCAGGTGTTGGGCAAAACCTTAAATATTAAAAGTTTGCTATTTTTTTTTGTTATTCTTTTTAATGTCTTAGCATAAGTACTATGTGTATGTAATTGTGTGCCTAATTATATATATACTAATAAAAAATATTGATTTGATACATTTGTATTTAAAAGATAACGATCTACAGGCTTAAATCCTTAGCTATACGGCCTTATCCCGGTCTCCCCTACTTGACTCCCCATCATCATCATTAATTTAAGAGCTGTGCTCTTGTCGGCGCAACTGATGAAGCTATATCCATCTTCTCCTCCAAAGCAGCCACCTTTACTTCCCTATATGAATTTTGATAAACCAATACGAATCTGAATCCTAAAGGCTTGGTAACCTGTCTCTGTTGTGAAGAACCTTAATGCAACATACGATATACGCAGATGTGACCCATTATTGGCTATCGTCGCGATAGTACGGACTGCACACAGAGTTAGTTCGCGCAAAACTCGAAGCTTTGACACGCATTTCTTTGTCACGATTGACGCAGGACCGGTCGCAGTATCACATATTAAAATAATAATAATATAACTGCGAAAGTTTGTGTGATAGTCATTGAGATAGTATTGTCGATTCTGTTGTTCACTTATCTCAACTCAACTAAATTTGACAGCTTTAAAGTTATAGCTATCCTTGTCATTTACACCTATTAGAATGTATAGTATCACTTTTAGGAATGTCAAAGGAGAATGCCGATAACCCGTACCAATTGCGTCAAAACCAAACGTATCCCATAAAATTGTCTATATTTTATAAATAACATTAACATTTTATTTAGTCTTACACACCGACTCGATAAATAATTACGTAAAAAATTCTTTCGTTTATATCTTCCCTCACTTTTAATTTTAGACAGTAGAATTTATTGAAAACATTGGAGGTTTTTTCACTTTGTATAATCAAAGAGGTAGGATCAGAAACTTTTTTGTGGTACTACTAAACTATCTCCTATCTTTATGTATTACTAGAGTGTTCTGTGGCATTGTGTAGCAGTGGTTATTCTGTAAATAGATATTTTATTAGACATCATCACAATAATGAACGATAAACAATCGTGGCATCAACTGTTTGCTAATAACCGGTGACGCGAAACCCGCATAGTTTGGAAGAGGCATCCATGGCCTTTTCGTGGTTGTGATGAATGTATTAAGATCTTGGATCTTAGCTTGGATTTCACCTTCACTAGTAAGTACTAATACTTATTATAATGATGTAAATGCCTATCTACTTTCTCGTCACTATCATTATTTGAAAATAATATAAAGTAGAATACTGTAGTAAGAAATGTAATGTCCTACCTACGAAGTAGAAGTTAAAACACCTTTTTACCTATCTTTGTGAGGTATATAAACTTTTTCTTATAGATCGTATATTATAGTAGTAGTATCTTATAGTATCATATTTAAATTTTTATAGTGTAATACTATAATTATGTAGACAAAACTGAACACACAAGGTCTCGGGAAAGCATTTTTTAAAAAACAATCTCTATAACTAATATCAAATAAAAACAATTTGTTTACGTTTATCTTAAAAAAGACTTAGTATTCCATGAATAACAGTATAATATATTTACAAAAAATTAGGTTTCGTTTTGACGCAATCACTTTAGTATTGGTACCGAGCGCCATACATCAGACGGCATTGTCCTTTAGTTTAGTTTATGAAAATGCATAACAGAATCGACATCAGTATCTCAATATTGACAGTAAGTACGTTTATCCTCACTTAGTTACGTAACAGGTGAACGCATTTGGCTGACACTTGGAATACCTAAACATAGTCTGTGATCTTAATTCTTTTTCCTTTTTATCCGGGTACCACGCAAGCAAAGCCGTGAGCGGAAGCTAGTCAATGTTAATACATGAAAGGAAGTATAGAAATAGAATATTTACAGTAATTTGACAATAACACAATTACTTAAGAGTGCTGCGAACCTCGCTCGCAACTTCAATTCGAGGCGCGTGCAGTGGATCGCTCCGAATATCGCTATTTCTGTTTAGCTGATGGATGATTCAGCCGTGCGTGCGGGATAGCAATATTGATATGAATTTGGTTGTGTTCCGTAATACCAAAAAATGGACTGAAAACGTTATGGCGCAACGTGTGGGCGCATATTTAACCAAATTCCTAGTGACTTAAAAGATTTGCCCTATAATGTTTTTATAAGGAAATTAAAAATGTGGTTAAAAGAAAAATGTTATTATACTGTCTCGGAGTTTTTAAGCGATTCATAAGTGTATGTAGATGATTACTAATTAATGTTTTATTTTGTTCTATCTCATACCTATTGACTTTGACATTTATAAATTCCTTTTTTATCTTTGTATTTTTGACTTCTTTGTGTTCTATTTGACGTTGACATTTATAAATTATTTTATTAATTTGACTAGCATGAATTATACAATAAACTTTGTACTTTTAATTATAAAATCATTAATTTATTAAATAATTCTTTGTTTTTGCATGCCGTATTATTCGGTAAGGTGTGTGATACCAATGTATAATCTTAAGACCTTTGTACAACCATACTTTTTTGCAAATAAAACATTCATTCATTATGTATTATTTACATAGTTATAGTCATATTGTTATTCTGTAACTAGATAATATCAACAAAGAAGAAGAAAAGTGGACATTTTTTGGCAAAAAAAATGTGCAAAACCATGCTGCGAAGTATATCGATGGCTGCCAACGGCTTTTGTTTCATTTTAGGTAAATATTTTGTAAAAAAAAAACTATCCAGGAACCGAGATAAATACTATTACAATACAAATATGTAATACAACAATTTAGTAGAAATATGCTTGAATTAGAAATAATTTTGGCATTTCGCTTGTATAGGCAATTTGTCCGTCGGAGGCCCCTTAACGAACTCACAAAGAGAATATACAAAACAGATACAAAACAAAATAACCACAAAATATCACATAAAATCCGTGCGACTAATTCGCGTGGGTTGTATAATAAGTAGAAAAATAAACATAAAGAATATTTAATTTAAGTCTTTTTTTAAACGGAGCTTTTAAAAAGAGCATCAACTTTCAACAACACCACCACACACCGGGCTCTGGCGGCACAAATTCCCTAGCTGTCGACAGGCAGCAGCGTCGGCGATGCGAGAAGCTGTGCTGTCTATGTCCAGCAGTGGACTGTATAGGCCTCCCCTATGAGAAGAGGGATATGCCCATAATCGCCAAGCTGAGCATGCGGGTTGGGGACAGCACAGCTT